>CAUYON010132400.1:0-27713 GCA_963573935.1 Arctocebus calabarensis
ATCACTCTCCTCTGGAGAAACCCCAACTGCCCCCTTCTATCATCGCCCGATTCAGCAGGAAGCAGTTAGATTGAGTCTTCGCCCCTTTCCCCTAACAGCAGTTGGAGTTTCTACTCAGAGAGGGAGAATTGATGCAGGACAATTGGCGCCCTAGCCAGCTCAGCGGGGCTGGCGGACCTTCTGCCTCCTCCTTGGCAGTGTCGGTGGTGTTGCAGCAAGCTGAAGAGCCAGCGGGCAGGATGACAGGCAAGGAGGGGGAACTCCAACCTCTACCAGAGGCTCCAATTCCCAAAAAGGCTGGACAACTGCTGAGGAGACACCTGTGCCTTGGTGTCTCCTTCACTTCACACTTAGGAATAAATGTGGAACCCCCATCTCCTATGCCTAGGTCAATATCTTGTGAATTTCCTAGGCCTCATTGATGCATTCATTCACCTTGCCCCTGGCGGAAGGGACTGTATTCATTCATTTCCTGGCCAAGGAACCCATACACCTATATATACCCTGAGACTAAAGGCCTAAAGGAGGAGATAGGGAAAGACTGGGAGAGAAATGGAAAGAGATTCTCTCTCCCCACTAGAATTCTCTTCCTCTACCAGGAGCCTTAGTGTTTTCTGTATTCTTTTCTGTGAATAAATTCTGTCTTATCACTAAAAAAAATAATAAATAAACATCAGTTTTGCACTAAAAAATATGAGAAAATATTGGGAAACACTGACAAAGCTATCAAATTTATGTCCTGTACATGTAACATACAATTAATGACTTCATCTTTAATGACTTCATCTTTTCCTTACAGTACTACTTCCACATATCTAAGTGCAAGTAGTACTGTTTTTTCTATTGTTTGCTTTGAATACACACCAAAATGTCTTACCAGCTGCTGTTAATGTCACTGCATCTAGCATGTTTTCACAGGCAGCCAATTCCTGTTAAATAGAGAAAATCTTCAATTCTTAAGAAAATCATCATGAGATTTTTATTCAATGTTTATTAACATATGTTGTCTTAGGAAGTGGTGTTTTCTTTGTTTTTTGTTTGTTTGTTTGTTTGTTTGTTTTGTTTTGTTTTGTTTTTTCAGTTTTTTTGGCCAGGGCCAGGTTTGAACCCACCACCTCCAGTATATGGGGTCAGCGTCCTATTCCTCTGAGCCATAGGCCAGGAAGTGTTAAAAATGAGTCAGACTTAATCCTAGTTATCTAGAATTTTAAAATCTGAAACAGCAGTACAACAAAAGAATATATATATGTGTGTGTATATACATGTATATATGTACATGTATATTATATATACACGTATATATATAATATAATGCATTATTATATATAATATAATCTATTCTATATATAAATTAACTATGTTGATACCTAACTCATATGAAGGTGAATTCAAGCTACTACCCTTCAATCAATACAACCAGAAACTGTGAAGCAAAGCAAAAAGTGTTTCTGAGCATTCATGGGAGACATCATAAAGTTTATGAATTATGAAGCACATAAATTTTACAGAAAAGTCTGTTGTGTGTTTTGCTGTGTGAAATTTTTGCCAATTTAATTTAACACTTTTTAATGTGGATTTTTACTGTATTATTTTTTACACATTCAAATTATTTTCTTCATGATATGTATCTCATGGTTGGAATGGTTTTTAAAATATTTGCTCTTTATTGTCCTTTTAAGTTCTTAATTTTAATAATTGATATGTTTGTATTTTTTGGTATAAAAAATGAGTTGGGCTGTCATCTCTCTCTACCTTCTCTCCTCTCCTCTCCTCCCCCGTCTCTTTCTCTCTCTCTCCCTCTTTTCCCTCCTCCTTAATGCTGCTCTGCAGCATCCCCCACCAATAAAGACCTTTCATACAAAAAAAAAGTGAGTTGGAATTTCACCTTTATATTTTCCCCAATTGTCCTAATATCATGTATTGAAAACCACATCTTTTATTCACTGACTTTGCATGTCCCTTTTATGATATAATATATTCTCATATACAGTCATCATTTAGTATCTGTAGGGGATTGGTTCCAGGACAGCCCCCAACATGATGAATACCAAAATCCTGGGATGCTCAAGATTCTGATATAAAATGGTGTCATATTTGCATATAGCCTATGCACATCCTCCTATATACTTTAAATATTCTCTAGGTTATTTATAATACCTAATATAATGCAAATGCTGTATAAACAGATGCTATGCTGTATTGTTTACAGAACAACAAAGAACAAAGTATGTACATGTTCAGTACAACTATAATTTTTTCCAAATATTTTTGATCCTCAGTTGGACAAATCCACAGTTGTGGAACCCATTAATTTGGAGGACCAACATCATATTTAAGAGTATGTCTGTCCCATTGGCCTATCTCTGCAGTAGCTACTATAGTATGTTAATTACTTACAGCCTTATGACATGTGGTATAGATCATTTCCTCTCATTACTCATCTTTTTAGGAGTCTTTTATTTTTCAATCAGTGTAACTTGGTTCTTTGTACCCTCAATGACTCCCCAACAATAAAAAAGAAAAAAAGAAGTCTTTCATTTTTATGGATTGAAATTGGGGAAGTTTGACTTGAATTGCAATGAATTTATAATGGATAAGAATTTTAAAAATATTTGAGGATAGCAAGGGCAAAATTATGTAGAGTCCTGATAAGAAGTCTGGATTTTATTCTCAATGCTGCCAGAAGCTCAATGTCATTTTAAATATTTTGACTTCTGTATAGAAAATGGATTGGCCAGAGAAGGCAATTGTGCCCATATCTTCCCTAAGACACTTTAAGATCCATGAAGGCAGAGACTGTAATTCAATAATCTTTACATCTCTTATAGTACTTAGTACATGGCCTTCTCTCCATGTATGCATTGTATAATGAACAAAAATCAAATATTAATACTACCCAGCTCTCTTCTGTGGATCAACAATGGTCCAAAACCACACTTTGAGAACCATCATGATTAAAGGCTTTATTTGGAAAATCTGATAAGCATGAATTTATGGATGTCCAGCTATGAAATGTGGTGTTTGTAGTTAGTATAAAATGAGTTCATAGAGAGGATAGAGAAGAATTTTAGAGCCAGGACAGTAAATAAAACATGCACTATACTCAGCTAAGTAATTACTATGATGGGAAACTCTAATAAATTCCTGTGCAAATGAAAGTATTTCTCAAGCTCAGCCATTTATTATTTAGAAGAACATAAAGCTCAAAGCTAATTAATCACTACATATAAGTCTGTGAAGCAGAGCAAATACTTTAGCTTGCCTAATATTTTTCAACAATGAATACTCACTAAAATTATTCCCAAGAATCTTATGGTGTATTTTCAGGTACATGTGGCAAACTAAAAATTAAATGTGATAAGGAACTCCATAAGTAAAGGTTCACTGAAGTAGGGGAGGCTATATTTTTCCCTTGATAATGGCAATGAGAATTATTTGGAGAGATAAGAATGGTACACTTGTGTCATTCAGTAATAAATTTATTAATTTCCAACTAGGCATCAGATAGTAGAACTATATAAGCTCTTTAAAATTATTTTCTACCACCTGGAAAAATGTGGATCTAGAATAATTTGTTGGGTAATATTTTGATTGAAGATCTAATCATGCAATTTAATGCCAGTTAGAGAAACGAAGTGAGAACTTGTAAATAATGAAATAGAATGGAAATCATGGAAAGATAAATAACTTAGTTCTTAAAGCTATGTTAGTAGGCCTAGCATCACTTCAACAGATGAATTTCACAAGAAACTAGGTATTTCATTGGGGACATTAAGACACATTTTTCAATAAAAGGGAATACAAACTTGGTCTTATTCAGATAAGATTTAGATACATTGGTGAGCAATGGAAACATTTACCTTACAAAACCATATT
Organism: Arctocebus calabarensis; assembly: GCA_963573935.1. Classification (NCBI taxonomy): domain Eukaryota; kingdom Metazoa; phylum Chordata; class Mammalia; order Primates; family Lorisidae; genus Arctocebus; species Arctocebus calabarensis. The sequence goes on from CAUYON010132400.1 coordinate 3,877, forward strand.
TATAATCTATAATATGTTCCAGCCACATATTTACTCCATTAAGAATCTGAAACACTGCTTTTACATATAGGTCTTTATGTAGAATAGTTTACCTGTGAATCACGTAAATGATTAATTGAAGTGCCAAAAAACTTCAGTGTCGTAAGTATGGCACTTAGATTGCTTTCCCCCTTTTCCCAACTGGAATGATTTCTAAGGAATCCATTAAAATAAATACTTAAATGAGAAATGTTTAACCTAGCTCATTAGGCTCCTAAGAACTGTGGATTTCAGGGATCAAAGAACTGTCTGAAATTGTAGGGAAATCTTTGTCCTGTGAGAATATTGTTTTCTAGGCAGTCTGTCATCAGTTTCTACAAGTAAGTGTGTTCTTAGAAGTAATAAGATACCCATGGGCGGCGCCTGTGGCTCAAAAGACTAGGGCGCTGGTCCCACATACCAGAGCTGGTGGGTTCAAAGCCAGCCCCAGCCAAAAACTGCAAAAACAAAACAAAACAAAACAGAAGTAGTAAGATTCCCTAGTCTAAGATCTTATAAGCAATTAGCACTTTGTTGGAGTGCTCCGAAGTGAAACATGCCAATTGAGGCATGCAGTGATGGCAACAACCCTTAGGATACAAAGCAAGCTACTGAATGTTCTTTGGTTTCTTACTAATCAAAATAATTCACCAAAGTAGTTTCAGTTTCAATATTTTATATTTATATTTGTAAAAAAGTAATATTCCAACAAAAGTTACTAAGAAATGATAAGCCTTCGCCATATCAATAAAAATTTAAATTTGTAATAAGTTCACACTTTTGTTTTCCAAATAAGATTCTGAGGTACCTGACAGTTTATATTCTTTATGAGAAGTATTTCTAATGCTACCTCTATGTCCAAATTCTCCAACAATGATTGATTCTTACAAACTTGATGACTCTTTGAGATTATCATACTCGGTATTTATATACTCCCACAATAATCCACTAATTGTACAAATTATTTCAGGAAAAACTATAAAAAGTATTGAGAATGAAGGGTATGATGCTTACAAACTCAAGTCAGTTAACATAACAGTAACAAGGTCCTCATGTTTTTGTTTGCAAAATGAATAATGCCTACAGGCATCGTTGGCACCAAATGAGTATCTTGTTTGAATGCTTATAGGTGTTGTTCTCAGTCAAAAGGTTGCTACCTGATATATCATTGGTGTGTCATTCACTTGAGGTAAATGTTTCTTTTTTCTAAGATCCTCCTTTAAAGTTATAATTTCTCCAGAAGAGGCAACACATTCAGTCCCTAAAATTTCCATGAATTGGTTCTCCTGTGATTTTTTGAGCCCCCATTATATGTCAAGCAATTTACATGTAACTATTTTATGTTGTTGAATCATTACAATGATCTTTTGACATAAACACTAATCTCTCGATTTAGTTGTGAAAAATGAAGATTAGAGAGCGTAACTTCCAGAAATTTATGTACAGAGGTCATAATTAGAAAAGCCAGGATTCACCCCCAGACTATGCTGCCCTTCCTCTCTTTCAGCCCCTACACTACTGCCATGAAGCTCATGTAATAGGGAGAGACTTACTTTAATCAAGCGCAGAATTTCTGGGCAGTCTCGAGCCTCTGCAGGTCTTACTCGGAAAGAATTCATGCTAGGTTGCCTCGTGCATGGCTGGCTTGTGCTTGTTTGGATTGGCTTTTGTTTACTTGGGCCTGGTTGGCTCAGGGCTGGGTGACTTGGACCTGGTTGCCACATGCCAGATTGAGTCCCGCTTATTTGGCTCAGATTTGTTTGGCTCATATTTGGTTGATTTGTACCTGATTGGCTGGTGTGTAGTTCACTCAGACCTTGTTGCCATGTACCTGGTTGGCTTGGGATTAGTTGACGTATGCCTGGTTGCCACACGCCTGGTTGGCTGAGATCTGGTTGCCATATGCCTGGTTGGCTCCTACCTGGTTGACTGATGTTTAGTTGACTGGTACTTGATTGACTCATATCTAGTTGCCTTGTGCCTGGTAGACTTGTACCTGATTGGCTCGTGCCTAGTTGGCTAGGGCCTGGTGGAGTTATACTTGATTGACTCAAGTCTAGCTGCCTCATTCCTGGTGTACTTGTACTTGATTGGCTGGTGCCTGAATGGCTCAAGCTTGTTTTCCATGTGCCTGGATGCCATGCTCCTGGTTGGCTCTTGCCTGATTCCCATAAGCTGGGTTGCCACATGTCTCGTTGGCTCAGGCCTGGTTGGCACATGGCTGGTTGGGTTGTACCTAATTGCCATGGGCCTGGTTGTTTCATGCCAGGTTGGTTTATGTCTGGAAGGCTTGTGCCTTGTTGCCTTATGGGTGATTGGTTCATACCCTCTTGTTTCGTGCCCAGTTGGTTCATGTCATGTAGGCTGGTGCTAGGTTGGTTCATACCAATTAAGCTTACGCTTGGCTGGCTCATGCCTGTTTCACTCATGTCTGATAAGCTTAATTGGTTCCTGTCTGATTGGTTCATGCCTAGTTGGCTCTGGCCTGGTTAGGTGAGGATGTGTTGGCTGAGGACTGGTTGATTTATGGCTGGTTAGTGGACGAATTGCTGGCAGAGCATGGATCGGCAGATGACTGGCTGGCTAGCAACTAAGCATCTTGATAGAACAGGGTCCCTTAACTACAGTGCTGTGGTGAAAAGCTGTCAGCTATTCCCAGTTTTTCTCAACTTGATTCGTACTTCAGAATACTCCCCTATTGCTTTAGGAACTGGAAAAAGAAAGGGCTACTTCAGGAGGGTTATTGATGCCTTTGATTTGCTGGAGTTGACTTCACCAGCGATCACAGCTGCAGCCTTTTTTGGGTTTCGGGTTGTCATCTGGCCTTTCCTTGCCAACAGGGCAGAAGTATGGGGAAGAAGGAAATGATCCTTGAGTACGGCCACCTTACCCTCCCTTCATGGTCACTGCGTCATAGTGCCAAAGTCACAATGCCCGTATCTACATGCCTACAAGCTCCCCCGTGTGGTGAGGGAGAGGCAAGGCAGGGCCTATTTGTTAACTAGAGAGTGAAGAGACTGAAATGAGTCTCAGATCTTATGCCTGGCACTCTCAAAAGTCCCTGCTGTTTAAACTAACCAATTCAAAAACACTTGCTCCAATTCTCCTCCCTTTTCCCATGCCCCAGTCCTCAAATAATTCACTTTCTATTCTTATCTTCATTTTCACTTATAATAGAAACTACCTTAAACAGATTGTCTCTATTAGATGTTCAAGTCCCGAGTGCAGAAAATATTTCCTTAAAAATAATTATTGGATGAAAGGGGAGGTGGGAGGGGGATTGGTAAACTCTCACCTAATGTACATAATGTAGGGATAGATAGCACATTCTCTAGATGAGGGCTCAACTAAACTTGAACTTTACTTTTGAAATACAAACAATGTAACCTAATCATTTATGCCCTCATATTAATCTGAAATAAAAATAATAATAATAGTTACAGATACTATTTATCAAGTTTGTTATGATCTAGGATCAGTAGGAAGCACTTTACTTTTTTTTTTTCATTCAATGCAATAGCAATCTTACTATCCTCAGTTTGGAGAAAACTGACTCAAAAGATTTGGTAACCCGCCCAAGGACTCATAACAGTTGTCAGAAAGCCTGTATTCAGACTCAGATCTATCCGACTTCCTTTCCAGGTTTATTACCATTATTGTGTCCTACCTCTTTATATACACTCTTTTTTATCCCCACATCTGTGAGGGCAGGTATGTTGCCTTTTCACCCTTCCAATCCATATAATTCTGTCTCCATCATTTTATGCGCTGGCTCATTTCTTCAACATTATTTTTCATGTAGCTGGTGCTAATATTGTTTTAGATGAAGTATTTTTTATTTTTCAAATATGCTCAAGAAACTTATTTGAGGTTGTTCTAAGTCTTATACCATGTTAAGAGCCTTGCGTATGCATTGTTTTATTTAATCATCAAAGCAACACTATGATGTATGTACTATTGTTCCCCACTTTATCAATAAACTGGAAATTAGAAAGATTAACTAAATTCCCCAAATTTCACAAATGACAGAATAGAAATGGAGTCCAAGGCCCATCCCATAGATGGGTTTAAATTCAACTAGAGAGCCAAATTACTGTTAGGTCTATGTTGGATATAAATGGTATCTAAAGAATTCATCTTCTTGGCATAACAGGAAAATTAAGTCACATCAAAGAATGACATCAAGCCTAATACAAATTTTATGTAGGCACATTGCTGTTTTTCAATCACCTGTAATGAAAATGAGAGCTAAAATTTAATCAATACTTCCTGTGGTGTCAAGCACAGTTCTAAAGAACACTTTGCTTGTATTAACACACTTAGTCCCCACAATAATCCAGTGATGTAGATTATATTATTTTCTCGGTTCTGCAGAGAAAGAAACTGACATTAAAAAGGTTAAGTAACTTGAGAAAGATGTTTGTATAATTTTCATCTATAGCAAGCAGAGTTTAAATTTGTGGGAATCTCTCTATACCTCAGAACTGAGAGACAATATTATTTCCCTCTCCTTTCTTTCATCAACTTTTTATTTTTTTAGCCCCTGTAAGATGCAAACAGGAAAAAAAGGAAGAAAGGGAGAGAGGGAGGAGGAAGGCAGGATTCAAAGGTGGGGAAAGTAAGGCAAGGAGACAGATTGCAACAGAGCTGACATTTTATGAAATAAAAATCTGAAGTACTTTGGAGACATTCTTAAATAAGCAACACTTTTTAAAAATATGATTTATTAAAGAAGGCATGATTACTATAGAAAATTTGGAAAATATCTATGATAGGCAGATAAAAAATTACCTCTAGAGTTTATGCTAATTGGATAGGAGCATGCCCAATAATTTAGATTTTCTTCCTTTCCAGATAATAATAACAAATTTCCAATTAAGAAAAAATGTCCATCTCTTTGCTTATACTGTCTCTTTGCTTAGCTAAGGGTGCATATCAGGGATTAATGGTTTTTCTTTAATTTAGAAAAGTTTCCCAACTGAAACCCTTTCGTGAAGGACAAGGTAGATCTGATCTCTAGAGCAGTGTTTTCAAACTTTTTTATCTCACAGCACACTCGAACCTATATTTAAACTTCTTTGGCACACTTATGCTGATAAAAAAAAGTAAAGAAAATAATATACCTTTTTGATATATTTATTAACAGAAAAAATTCACTGTCACAGCAAAAACAAAACAATTTATCATAATTTTTAATAAAAGATAATTAGAATTATTTTAAAACTTATGTATTTATTTTTCCATTTATTATAATTGAACATTTAATGTGATATCTGAGCTTAACTTTTTTTGGAATATCTTCTTTGAAATGTAAAATTTTGGACAGGCATACTCTTAAATCTTCTTCCAAGGACTCTAGTCATAATCCATTTTTGTTTTCAATATTATTCATTGCAGAAAACCTTGTTTCACAAAAATATGATATTAAGAATGGCAGAAGTATTTCTATTGCTTTTTTGTCATATTTAGAGATTCATCTTTAAGAGATAACCATAAGATGGTAATATCTGTTGTTGAACATTTTAATGACAATCATCTGTCACTTTTTTTATTTTTGCTAACCTTTCCTCTTCTGTAATAATTAAATTTGATAACATATATGCACTTTAAACAAAAGAGTTTTCTCACCCAATCCAGAGACATTATGTCAAGTGTTAGTGCAGGGAAATATATTTCAAAATTTGTGTACAATAAATCTAAAGTTTGTAAAATTTGTTCAATATGATTCTTATCCAGTTAATATCCTTTTGCTAGTTCAAACATTTCTACTGCATCTTCTCTTTTAATCCTTTCCTTCCAGAGAAGTAATTTTTCTCTGACAGTATTAATTTTACCTGTAGTTGTAAGAATATTTTCACGATTTCCCTGCATACTCTTATTCAGAGTATTCAAACACTGAAATAAATCTACAGGAAATACAACTTCATTACACCAAACCGTGTCACAAAGTCAATTGCTTAATTTAGAATGCTGCCTTTTTAAAAAGGTTAATACTGCTTCTTTTAAATTGTAAAATTTTGATAGGACACTTCCTCGAGATAGCCATCTTACTTCCATATGCAATAAAAGGTGCATATGAGAAGCATCAATTGAAGAAAATAATTCTACAAATAATATTGATTGTGATGGCCTGCTTTTTGTATAATTAATAATTATTTTATTTTATTTTTATTGCTTTTAATTTGTATTTTTTATTAAATCAAAGCTGTGTACATTAGTGCAATTATGGGGAACAGTGTGCGGGCTTCTCATCTAAAACCTTTTGTAATTCAGGCACTAATGATTTTGACACTAGCACTTCTCTTTGTAGAAAAGAGTGTATAAAAATAATTTTTGGATTTTTTTTGCACAAGCATAACAAATCCTTTTACACTTCTGGACATAGATGGGGCTCCATTCGTGCAAATACTTATGCAGGAATCCCAAGAGAATTTATTAGAATTAAAGTAATTATGAATAAAATAAAAAATATTTTGGTCCTTTGTTGTTGTTTCGAGTCATTGACAAAATAAAAGCTGTTCTGGGATTTCTTCTTTATAGAAAATCTACTGAATGCTAAAAGTTGAGGTTTACCACTTCTATCAGTAGATTCATCCAAGAAAATATGTTTACTTCTTTGCAGTGAGATATTACTTGAAATTCTGTTTTTCAGATAAATCCTTAACATGCAGAGAAATTTATTATCTTAAAGAAGAATTTTTAAAATTCCCTTTTCATTCATTTTGGATGATTTTGACATATATTGGAGTTCATTAGCAAATCCTTGTCAAATTGCACCACCTATGGATATTTTGTAAAACCTTATTTTTCAAATCTACATCCCACCCACTTTAGAAATAAACTGATGTTTACTTATTATAATAAAACATTTGTCTATTATAACAATGATATACTCATATCAATTTAAAGAGGTTTTAATTTTGATATGTACGCTTACCATGCTCTGAACTTCTTCGAAAAATAATTTAATTAATTATTTTCAAAACTTTCCATAGCACATCTAAGATCTCATGACACACCAGGGTTCTGTGGTAAACTGGTTGAAAATCACTACTCTAGAGCCTAGTCTGGGATGCAGGCTAAAAATGAAATATACTTTGCATATATAAAATGGGAAGCTTGGTTCAGCTTTTTTTTTTTTTTTTTAGGAGAGAGCGGTCTGGAGAAAGACACTGAGAATCCCAGGAACTAAGAAAAGAGGGACTAAATATAAGGGAAGAGCTCTTGACTTAAGGAGCAAAACCTGGCAAAATGCTGGTAGGTTGTGACCTAGGGTGCAAAACAGCCATTGAAAGGTTCTACTTAAGATGTCAATATTAAGTTTTAAATTGTTTCCTATTTTGTGCAGTGTGGAAGTATGTGTACTTTCTCCCAAATGCTTTAGACAAAGTTGCTTACTATATAGTGGCCTTGTATTTGTGATCATGTGAAGGTAGGGGGATGGGGTCACATGTGGGGCAGAGGTACTAAAAGAAGACAGGAGCTATAGGAGTTGAACCCAGAGTGAGAGAACTGGAAGTTTGGACTAATTCACAAATAGGCTTATAAGAAGATTACCTTGGAGAAGGAGGACTGAGTAAAGAAAATAGATCTGCTGTTACCTGGTATGGAAACTAAAGACATTTGGTTATTATAGGAATATGTGACTCTAGAAGACTGAGAGATATTTGGGTTATGCATAAAATAGAAATGAAAAATTGCTTAGAATCCTATTTGGAGATAACCACTATTAACATTTCAGTGGTTATCCTATCCTCCTACTTTTTTTTTTTCCTTTTTACATACATAGACGGATAGATATAATTTTTAAATAAAATTGCCATCCTAGCAGCTATCTTTTGTTCACTTAACAATATATTGTGTTCTTAAAAATTGCTAAAAGAGTAGATTTTAAGTGTTCTCACCACAAAGAAATGAAAAGCATGGGAGGTAATCCATATGTTCATTAGATTGATTTGGCCATTTCTCTCTGTATATATATATTTTTGAAACAGAATATTATATATGATACATATATAAAAGTTTGTCACTTGAAACTAATTAATTAATTTATAAAACTTTAAAAAGCAAAAACAATTACAGGTAATGCTTTAGAACTGGGGAAGATTACATATAACATTTAAAAAAATTATAATTCAACAAATATTTATTAAAGAACGAGCATGTGCCAAACTGTTTAAGGCCATGTTGAGCACTTATCAAGTATTAGGTACCATGGCAAATTTTTATGCACATAATCCCATTTAATCTTCACAAGGAAGTAAGAATAAAATCCTGGTTTTACAGATAAGGAAATTGAGATTTAAAGAGTTAATCTGTCCAGGATCAAACAACTTGAAAATAGTTGAGCCAGTATTCCAACCCAGGGCTAGTGTGATTCCAGAGGCCACTACTTAACGATCAGATACTGATTTAACAATCAGATACTGAGTCACTTCACTACTTATGTGTTTTTGTTTATTTAACCAATCCCATATTTAATAGTTTTACCACTTTGTGGTATCAAGCAATATTGCAGTGAACATACTTATACGCTTTTAAATAAATATCAGTTTAAATATTTCCTTAAACCATGGAGACATTTTGGAAAAATTGCAATAGATGACTCTCATACAAAAGCCCTATTTCAGATGCTTAAATTAGTTGCATTTGATATACAGGGTAGTCATGTAAAAAAAAAAAACTCCTTCAGTATACAGGTTGCAGCATATACTCAGGGAGTGTCAAGTTAGAACATTCTTTTTGTTAAAACATCTGTTTCTACTGTAACTCCTCAAATATGTTAAGAAGAAATAAAGAAAACTGATGTAGAAAAACTATCTTTAAAAGGGGTTTTGGAAACTATTAGTAATAATTAATGACATTTAAAATTTCTAGTCCTTTTCATTTTATTTTAATAACAAAGAGTAAAATGAGATTTAATGTATTTTTAAATTAAGTGAATGAAAAACTAAGAGGAAAAAATTCAAGTACTAATAGAATAATTCAGAAAACTTTTATGAAATGATTTGTCCCTGCTTCGATTCTTAATTAAGAAATTTAATGTATTTTAAATCCTGTTTTTCCCCCTTCAAATAGTCTTCCTTTTAAACTGCTTGGTAACCCACTAAATATTATTATAATCTTATTTTTTTCTAGCATCTATAAAAATCCTGTATTAGTACCCTGGGAAGGTCTCTTTCTCCAAGTTGAGATGAGGAAGAAGACAGATACTACAGCTATGATTCTAGAGGGGTTTTGTATTTTCTTCTCCCTATCTGTACTGACAAATCTTACTAACTTTACACTATTCATTTATGGTCTTTCTGAAATGTCCCCAGTTTAGAAGGAACTCTCAGATCCAAAAGAAGAATAATGCTAGTTTTTCTCTAAATCCAATCACAAAGTGATATTTGTGGAGAAAATGAGAGGTAAATTTAAAATCTCTTCAAAAGAACATAATTGTGGCATGAAAGAAAACCAAAAAAGCTAACAAGTTCAGTAAAACTTCAAATTTGGTTAACTTTGGGATTATTAAGAAACATTCAACATAGCAGGAAGCAAAGTTAGAAAAAGCACATAAACTGAGTTTATATCAATGCTGTTCGATGAGACAGTTCTGATTCATTTGAACTTTGGAACTAGAATATATCATAGCTATAGGCTATTTTCTGTAGAATCTTGTGATATTATGGAAAAGGTTATTACCGTGAATATTGTGTTTGGTTAATAAGTTCTCATCAGATGATAGTGATTTTGTAACATATACTCTTAAATGCATTCGTTTTCTTCTATTAGCCTTTCTATAACAAAAATAATTTAGAGTTGTCAATCATAGAGAATGGTGAAAACAAACAAGTCCTGCTTATGTTGACCCTGGACCCTATAAATCATCACAAATTTTATGATGATATTCTTGATATTGTAATAGCCTCAATTAGCCGGAGTGTATAAAATCTTAAAGAATATCTCAGAACTAAAGATGCCCTCAAATATGGAAAGACATAGTAGAAGAATATCAAAATGGGTATAAACAAAATCAAAAATGAAACATAACAAAAACATACGAGTTCAAGAATCAATTCTGTGCTTCTTAATAAGTTTGAAACCTTAAAGAACTTTACCTCTATGTACTTCAGTTTTCTCATATCTAAGATGGAAATATAAAATAATACCTGTACAACCTACCTTATAGATTTGTTGTGTGGATCCATTCAGATGAATAAAAATTCATAATGAGTACAAATGTAAGGTATTATTATATTTAGAGAGTGACATATGTGTGCATAATAAGAAATAATTAATTTCTGACAGAAAATAATTAAATTATCCTTCTTAATCCACTTGGCTCCTTCCTTCACACCTTCCTTAAATCTTAATAATCCCTAAATTATCAGCCTTGATACCCCCTTTTCACTTCACTATCCATGTTAAACTCGAAGTGGGGAGTAGGGAATGAAGAAATGTCAAAGAGTACAAAGTTACAATTAGACAAAAGAAATAAACTCTGGAGAGCTATTGTACATCGTAGAGATTATAATGAATATATAGTATACCTGAAAACTGCTGAGAGAGTAGTTTTTAAATGTTCTCACCACAAAAACAAATAAGTATGTGAGGTGATGGATATGTTAACTAGAATAATGTGATCATTCCACAATGTATTCATGTACTAAAACATCATATTGTACACCATAGATATATACAATTTGTTATTTGTTAATTAGAAAATAACTAAAACAACAAATAAAAACTCTCTACAACTCTTAACTTTTAAACGTATGGGAACTTCTTTCACTTCCTGAGAATAGGCCCTATTCCTCTCTTATTCAGGTAAGTGTCTCCTCTTGTTAAGCTCCAAATTGCCTACTTAACTCTTACTCATTGTTCAAGTCTCAGTGTAGACATGACTTTTGGCAGAAGACTTCCTCGATGCCTTTTAAACATAGTTGCCCTCCATGTACTTCCCATTGCACCCCATTCTTCTATAAACTGCCCAGAAAATCTACCCACATCAGAGCTACCTTGTGAGTTTATTAAAATGTAGATTCCTTGGATCCAGCATCTAGGTATTCTCACTCAGTGACTTTGGTAGAGGGCCTGTCTGCAAATTTAAACATGCATCCCAAATGATTCTGATGCACACACTGTAAGAACTGCTTCCTGTGATACTCATCCCCTTGTATTAAAATTGTATGCTTGTCTCTTCCTTCTAATCTTCAATGAGAGCCAATACTCTTCTTGTCTTGCTCACCATTGTATTCCTAGTGCCTGACATATAGTAAGCACTCAATGTTGGAATAATGAAGGAATATATGAAAAAAATGCAAGAGAAGAAAATGTTCCCTAAAATGAGAAGAACACTATGAACTCTGTATAACAATTGCAAAGAGACGTGCTCTAAGAACACACAAACTAAATTAAAAACATTTACCTACTCCTGGATTCACCTTCCTAATCTCCAGACATGATTTAAGAAAGCCTTTTAATGGAAATTATATATGATTTTTCAGAAGCAAAAACAAGATGTACATGAAAGAGGAAACTGTTAACTCTGGTTACCACTGGAGAGTAGTATTGGATGGGAAGAGGACAAGTGATGTTGTTTTCTATTATATGCATTTATGTATTTTTTAAATTAGGAGTATACAATAGATTTTTTTTAAATTACCAAACAAAAAATAATTGTTTTTAGAAATCGAGGGTAGGGGGTAGAGCAAGATGGCAGAGTAGAGACAGCTTCTTTGTAGCTGTGGAATGATGAGATCAGGGAGAAAGGAAAAAATTCTTCAGGAGCATAGGGAGGCACTGGGAGACTCTAGAAGCCCAAGTAGAGGTCAGGAGCAGTGGAGAATCAGCACAGAAGGCAAGTACTTGTGTGTCAGCAGAAGCCAGCTGGTTCTCCAGTTTTCAGACCAAGAGAGTCTATTTTGCAGGTGTTTTGTTTGGGTGCAGGGGTTTGGACCTGGGCAATTGGTTGAGTTACATTGAGAGAGCGTGGGTGAGCAAGAAATCTTGGACAGTGCCCAGGGGCCAGGACTGAGCCACTAGGCTGAGTAGAACACTCATTGTTCAACTGCTGGCTGGTTACAGCTATTATGGGAGAGCTACCTTGCAGGACAAGCCTGCTGAGTCCTAGTGTGAGGCCAATTCTGGTGCACCTGCTGAGCTGGTTAGCCAACCATGCATTTATGGGGTACAATATGCTGACTCTCTATATAATCTAGAATATTCATATCAAACACATATAGTTCACCTCCCTTATTCAATTCCTTTGTTTAGACAATTATACTCTACTGTTAATATATTTGACATGTATGCTTGCAATATACACAGTAGATGAGGTCCCACCAATTACCCTCCCACCACTCAACTCCCCCCACCCCTTCCCTGGCCCTGCTCCTCTCTCCTGCTTTCTGGACTATAATTGTGTTTTATCTTTCGTATGAAAGTATGGGTGGTTATATATTGATCTCATAATAGTATTGAGTACATTGGGTATTTTTTCTCCATTCTTGAGATACTTTACCAAGAATATGATCCAGCCCCATCCATGTGAACATAAAAAGAGGTGAAGTCTCCATCTTTGTTTATAGCTGCATAATATTCCATGGTATACATATACCATAGTTTGTAAATCCATTCATGGGTCGATGGGCACTTGGGCTGCTTCCGAGACATGGCAACTATGAATTGGGCTGCAGTAAACTTTCTGGTGCAAATGTCTTTATTATAGAGCGATTTTTGGTCATCTGGATATATACTTAATAGAGGAATAGTAGAATAGAATGGCAGGTCTACTTTTAGTTCCCTGAGTGTTCTCCAAACTCCTTTGCAGAAGGGACATACTAGTTTTCCATCCCACCAGCAGTGCAGAAGTGTTCCCTTTCTCTCCACTTCCCCACCAACTTCTGTAGTTTTGGGATTTTATTATGTGAGCTACTCTTACTGGAGTTAGATATCTCAAGGTGGTTTTGATTTGCATTTCTCTGATGATTAAAGATGAAGAGATTTTTTTCATGTGTCTGTAGGCCAAGCCCCTGTCTTCTGCAGAGAAGTTTCTATTCAAGTTTCTTGCCCACAATGAAATGGGAACATTTATTCTTTTCTTTTCTTTTTTTTTTTATTTTATTAAATCACAGCTGTGTACATTAGTGCAATCAAGGGGTACAATGTGCTGGTTTCATATACAATCTGAAATGTTTTCATCAAACTGTTTAACATAGCCTTCATGGCATTTTCTGTCCCCCCCCCCAGTGGTAACACGTAATTTATTTAACGAAAAGAATATAGAAAAAACTAAAGCGCCAGGTAGAGAGAGAGAAGTCAAGTGAGGAGAGAAAAGCTCTCTCCGTTTCTCTCCCAGTCTATTCTTTTCTTATTAATAAGTTTGAGTTCTCTGTGGATTCCGGTTATCAAACCTTTGTCAGAAACATAACCTGCAAATATCCTCTCTCATTCTAAGGGCTGTCTGCTTGCTTTACTTACTGTGTTCTTGGCTGTGCAGAAGCTTTTTAGTTTGATAAGATCCCAGTAATGTATTTTTGGTATTGCTTCAATTGCCCAAGGGGTCCTCCTCATGAAGTATTCTCCCAGGCCAATTTCTTCAAGTATATCCCCTTCACTCTCTCCAAGAATCATAGTAGTTTCATGTCTCAAGTTGAAATCTTTTGTCCAGTGAGGGTCAATTTTTGCTATAGTTGAAAGTTGTGGATCCAGTTTCAGTCTTCTACAAGTAGCCAGACAATTCACTCAGCACCATTTGTTAAATAGGGAATCTTTCCTCCAGTTTATGTTTTTGATAAGTGTATCAAAGATCAAATGATGATAAGTAGCTGGGATCATCTTTTGGTTTTTTATTCCATTCCACACATCAACCTCTCTATTTTTGTGTCAGTACCATGCTGTTTTGATCACTATAGATTTATACTATAGCCTAAAGTCAGGTAGCATGTTTCTGCCTGATTTTTGTTTTTGTTTCTAAGTAATGTCTTGGCTATTCAAGGTTTTTTTCTGATTCCATGTAAAATGAAGTACTAATTTTTCCAGATCTTTAAAGTATGACAGAGATGCTTTAATAGGGATTGTGTTAAATCTTTTAATTGCTTTGGGTAGTATAAACATTTTAACAATGTTGCTTCTTCCCAGCCATGAGCATAGTATGTTTTTCCATTTTTTAACATCTTCAGCTATTTCTTTTCTAAAAGTTTCACAGTTCTCTTTATAGAGATCTTTCACATCTTTTGTTAGGTAAATTCCCAAATATTTCATCTTCTTTGGTACTACTATGAAAGGGATAGAGTCCTTGACTGTTTTTCAGCTCGAGTGTTATTGGTTTATATAAAAGCTACTGATTTGTGAGTATTGATTTTGTATCCTGAGATGGTGCTGTATTCCTTGATCACTTCTAAGAGTTTTGTATTTGAGTCTCTGGCATTTTCCAAGTATAAGATCATATTACCTGCAAAGAGGGAGAGTTTGATCTCCTTTGACCCTATTTGGATACCCTTGATGGCATTCTCTTGCCTGACTGTGATGGCTAAGACTTCCAGAACAATGTTGAAAAGCAGTAGAGACAATGGACAACCTTGAATAGTACCTAATCTGAGTGAATGTTTTTAGTTTTACTCCATTCCATATGATATTGGCTGTGAGATTGATGTAGATGGCCTCTATCTGTTTAAGAAATGTTCCTTCTATACCTATTTTCTTAAGTGTTCTGATCATGAAAGGATGTGGATATCATCAAAAGCTTTTTCTGAATCAATTGAGAGAATCATATGGTCTTTGTTTTTTATTTTATTGATTTGATGCATTATATTTATAGATTTAAATATGTTGAACCAACTTTGAGACCTTGGCATAAAGCCTACTTGTTCGTGGTATATAATATTTTTGATGTGTTGTTGGATTCCAATTTCTAGGATCATATCGAATATTTTTGCATCTATATTCATTAAGATATTGGTCTATAATTTTCTTTACTTCTTGGATCTTTATGTGGTTGGGGGATCAGGGTGATATTTGCTTTGAAGAATGAGTTGGGAAATAATCCTTCTTTTTATATGTTTTGGAAAAGGTTATGTAATATAGGTATTAGTTAATCTTTATTTTATTTTATTTTTTTGCAGTTTTTGGCCAGGACCGGGTTTGAACCCACCACCTCCGGTATATGGTGCCAGCACCCCACTCCTTTGAGCCACAGGCACTACCCTAGTTACTCTTTAAAGGTTTTGTAGAATTCTGATGTGAAGCCTTCTAGCCCCAGACTTTTATTTTTTGGCAGATTTCGTATAGTTCATGCTATTTCAGTACTTGGTATAGGCCTATTCAACATTTCCAATTCTTTCTGACTGAGTCTAGGGAGTTGTCATGCTTCCAGGTATCGGTCTATTTCCTTCAGATTTTCGTATTTCTGAGAATAGAATTTTTATAGTATTCATTAAGCATTTTTTAAATTTCTGAGGTGTCTGTTGTTATTTCATCTTTGTCATTTCTGATTGAAGATATTAGAGATTTTACTTTTCTGTTTCTGGTTAGCCAAAGGTTTATCACTTTTGCTAAACTTTTAAAAAAACAACTTTTTGATTAATTGATCCGTTGAATGATTCTTTTGTTTTCAATTTCAATTAATTCTACTCTAGTTTTGCTTATTTCTTTTCTTCTGTTGGGTTCGGAGTTGAAATGTTCTTCTTTTTCCAGTTGCCTGAGATGGACCAGTAAGTTGTTGACTTCCTCTCTTTCTGTTCTCTTGAGAAAGGCTTGCAATGCTATAAATTTCCCTCTTAGGACTGCTTTTGCAGTATCTCACAGGTTCTGATTATGTGTGTCTTCATTATTGTTTTGTTCCAAAAATTTGGTAATTTCCTTCTTAATCTCATCTATGACCCAGCTATTATTCTACATAGGATTTTTCCATGTCTTAGTAGGAATATGAAGATTCTTGTTGTTATTAAGTTAAACTTTTATTCTGTGGTGGTATGAGAAAATCCCAGGAATAATTTCTATTCTTTTAAATTTGCTGAGGTTAGATTTGTGACATAAAATGTGATCTATTCTGGAGGAAGTTCCATGGGCTAATGAGAAAAATGTGTATTTAGTTTTGTTGGGATGAAATGTTCTGTAGATGTCTTCTAAGTCTTTTAGTTCTAGAGTCAGATTTAAGCCTGAAATTTCTTTGCTTAATTTCTTCTTGGAGGATCTATCCAACACTTCCAAAGGGGTGTTAAAATCTTTATCTATTATGGTGCTGGAAGATATCAAATTGTTCATGACCTTTACAGTTTCCTTTATAAATTGAGGAGCATTCTGGTTGGGTGCATAAATGTTAATAATTGAAATCGCTTCATGTTGAGTGTTTCCCTTGATAAATATGTAGTGACCATCCTTATCTTTCACTATCTTACAATCCCTGCTTTTTTCTGATTTCTGTTTTCCTGAATTATAGATGAACATCCCTTCACCTGGAGTCTATTTTTATCCTTTAAGGTAAGATGAGATTCTTGAATGCAACAGATATCTGATCTGAGTTTATGTATCCAGTCAGCCAACCTGTGCCTCTTTAGAGGATAATTTAAGCCATTCACCTTAATTGAGAGAATTGATAAGCTGAGTGGTGTCTTAGTTGTCAATTTTTAATTTTTTTTGTAGTTTTTGGCCGGGTCTGTGCTTGAACCCACCACCTCCAGCATATGGGGCTGGCACCTTACTCCTTTGAGCCTCAGGCACCACCCAGGTGTCAATTTTTTTGAAAGTCCAGTGGATATTTTTAATCCCTTTACCATTGTGGAAGTTGGGTTTTGATCAACAATTTCTGAGTGAGCTTACTTTAGTGGTAGAGCATTGTGCTGGTCATTGTGGAGGTGAGGTCTCAGAATATCCTGGAAAGCTGCTTTATGTTATGACACATTTCTTCAACATGTGTATGTCATTAAAGTATTTGATTTCTTCATCACAAATGAAATTCAGTTTAGCTGCGTACAGAATACTGGGTTGAAAGTTGTTTTATTTTAGGATATTAAAGTTTGCTGACCATCCTCTTCTGGCTTGAAATTTTTCAGCTGAGAGATAGTCATTCATTATAATATTCCTCCCCTTGTAGGCTATGATTTTCTTATGCCTGGATGCTTGCAGAACTTTGTCCTTCATGTTACCTTAGGCAAAAGTAATTACAATTTGTCTAGGAGATTCTTTATTTTGATTAAGTCTTGCTGGGTTTCTCAAACTGTCTGCTATATAAGTTTCAGTATCTCTCGCCAAGTTTAAGATTTTCTCCTATGATATATCTTGGAGTAGGGCTCCTGTGCCTTTAGAAACAACTTCTTCTCCTTCATGAATTCCTATAAGGTGAATATTTGTTCTTTGGAGTGGTCTCACAACTCTCTCAGGGAGTGACCTGTTTTTGTTCTCCACTTCTCGGCATCTTTGAGCATTTGGGAGCGTTCATGAGCTTTTTATTTAGTGTCACAGATCCTTTCTTCTACCTGCTCAATTTTGTTACTGAAGGATTCTACTGTATCTCTCAGATCTTTAAGGGCTGCAAATTCTTGCCTCAGTGTTTCAAAATCTTTGGAAATTTTGTCTTTGAATTCATTGAATTCTTGAGACAAGTTTTGAATTACTCTTTGAATTTCTAATTCCAACTTTACTTCCATTCTATTAATCTCATTCACCATACAAATTCTGAACTTGATTTCTGACATCACAGCCATTTGTTTATGAATGGGATCTTCTGTTTTGTCTCCTTTGTCATTGCTTGGGGGAGTTGATCTATTCTGATTACTCATTTTGCCAGACATTTTCCATTGATTCCGCCCCATGATTATTTTTCACTGTGTGGCTGGAGAAAATGGTAAGGTAAAATTGGATTGAGGGTTCCTATATTTGTAGTCAATCTTCCCTTACCAAAGAACTGGGACTGGTGACTGTGGTCTTTTATCCTGCAGCTTTACAAAGGTCCCATTCAGTACTGCAACCTCAGACTCTGGGGACCTGTTTGGTGTGATGGGGCTAGGTGGCTCTGTCTTATATTCAGCTATTCTCTAACCAATCTTATTGAATCAGAGGCTTTTGGCTGAAATCTCAGCTGTGGAGAAATACAAGCAACTAAGACACCCTGCCCCCCACAGGCAACAACTGGAAGAGGATAATCAGACCCTCCCACTGTAACACAGCCAGAGCACAACCTTAGATGGTCCTAGGTTTCTAGACCCGGGTCAAGAGTTCCAAACCAATTGTCCCAGTCAGCACAAATGCAGATTAAATGGGAGAGATCAAAAAGTCTACAGCAACTAGAGAGCAGAGGTCAACTGGCAGCACACGTGTTACTTGCTCTGGTGCTCTGTGGAGTCGGAAAGGCCCACCCAGTAAAAGGGTTAGTTTGGGGGGGCTGGTGCCTCATTCCCCACCTTGCACTTCCATCATGCAGAGAAACTGGTAGCCCCATGGAGTTGTGGCCCAGATCCCTCCAAAGAGCAAATATGTCAGGGAATTGTGCCTGCCACAGTCAAAGAGAAGTCAATGCCTCCTCAGCCAGGCTGACACACTCTCCCACCAACCGGCAGGGGGAGCTGAAGCCTGATTACTTCTGGTGCTCAATGGAAACTGGGCAGTGTTCCACCTGAGTCTGTTCCAAGCCCAAGGTTAACAAAGCGTCAAATGTTTTTCTCTCTCAGAGACAATGTTTCTGCTCCAGTGGCACTGCTCCTCTGTTACCCCTGCAGGGCAATGTCTGGCTCCCTCTTGCAGTCCAGTGAATTAGTGCATTGTCTCTCAAAAATTTGATCCTGGCAGGAATACTCTACTATCGCTAATGAATCATGGAAGGTGTGTCCATGGGGTTTCCATGCCTCAGTGCTGGTTCCCATGCCTCCGTGGGGGTTCGCAAGCATCCGCCCACTGCATGGCTATCCACACCTCTGCCTGTCACTGCTTTACACTTTTGCAAAGCCTGGTCTACACAAGTAGAAAAGTTCTGTAGCATGATCTTCCTACTACTTTCTCATGGGGGCCAAGATTAGAAGGTTCTCCTGACCTATTCGATCCAGGCTACTGCTGCATTCAGACTGCTAGGCCTCCATTGTGTGACACCCACCCTCAGCAAAGAAAGAGTGGGAAGAGAAAGAAAAAGAAAGAAAAAAGAGTGAAATATGTATATAGATAGATAGATAGATAGTTAAATGAAAATTAAATGTACCATTGGATCAAATTAAGGCATGGGTATGGGAAGGAGAAATAAAGAAATCAGAAAGACTACAAACCAAGAAAAAGAGAAAGACAAAACAAGAAACTGGGTGGCAGTAATATCTTGGCTGATGCCAAAGTCCTTTATGTGGGAGAGATGGGATGAGTAGAAGGGACTTTATCAACTGAAAGAATGCAAAGGAGTGTACTAGGGTGAAAGAATAGTTCAAGCTAGAATTCTGCAACCAAAACCAAATAATAATAATAAACTAAAAGAATATAGAAGTTCTTGCTCTTGTTGAATGTAAAAATGGAATATAGGAGACGATCAAACCTTACAACTTAGCAAGAAGCAAAGTACATTGATACAAAATATTAGGAATGGTAAGCCAAACAGAAAAAAATATCGCTAAGATAGCCTGATGTAAGCGCTCTCAGAAACCAATTGAGGAAGGAAAGAAGACAGAGGAAAAATAAAAATAATGTAAGCTAAATTTAAAAAAGAGAGAAAAAAGAAATAAAGAAGAAAGAAAAAAGGGCAACAGCAATAAAAAAAATCAGAAAAATTATATACACATATATATGATGTAGGGATTAGACTTCTGTAGTACATTTATGCTGTAATATACTTCCTGGACACCAGGTGGCACTGTGAATTTGGGGAACAAACAACACAGCTATTAACCCCTCTTTGGCTCCCAGGCTTAGAGCAGTTTGCCAACTTCTTTGTTCCTGGTAGTCACCCATCCAATTCAACACTCTGTCCCCACAGATCTGGGAGTTCTCTACAATTCCTCAAGCCTCTGCAATCACCCACATGGGGAGCAGAGGTCCCTGGGCCTGTCTCGAGTGAAGGAACGCTCTCCACAGGCAGAATCCAATCTGCAGCACCTTAGGTCCCCAGCAAGAGGCCCACTGCTCTATAGTGTTCAGTTCTCGATGATTGAGTGTCCCTGATCAGGAACATTCCCCCACTACTGATGTTCCTCCCATTGCAATGGGAGGAACATCAGTAGTGGGGGAATGTTCCTGATCAACACCCCAAACTGACCCCTAAATACCACTCAGGCGTGTCTACTTCTTAATTTTTTTCAGATACCTTGATCCTGTTACAGGTAAAGGGCCGCTTACCACAGGCGCCTAGCAATATGTCTGCTTATCCATGCTACTGGGACCCTTTACTACTGTGGGTTTTCCTCTGTCTAGGGATTTTTTTCCTATGGATGCTTCATGGATTGCCACGCACTTTAGAGCCACTGGAGCCAGCAATCCTATATGGCCACCAAATTCTGCTTGGGAAAGCACCATCTAGTCTCCCAAAAGGAGCGGCTGTGCTACTGCAGCCCTGTGAAGCTTCCTGCCCACTGCCACTGCTGTCTGGGTGAGCCAGCTGAAACTTGCCCAAAGGTGATAGTTCTCTGCAGCTCCAGTCAAATCCTGCTGTCCACTTCCACACTACACACTCTGAGTCAACGCTGCACACCAGTATTCCACACTGGGACCAATCCATTCTTCTCCCTCTACCCTTTTGCTCTAGGAAGGCTCAGCTAAGCATCCTTCCCATCTGCCATTATGCTCTCTCTGCCTGTTCCATTTTTTAAAAGAAACTTTTCAACATTTTCCCTTAGATTTTTCTTTTTCTTTCTTTTATTGTTTTAGAATTATAATTTTTCATTGTTTCCTTCTTCAATTGTAAGGGCTTGTATGTGTGCAACTTTTTCTGCTCCTGTTATTCTACTTTTCCCCCAATTTTATCCTTTAAGGGTTTTTTTGTTTTTTTTGTTATAGTATTTTTATTTTTCCATTTTCTTTTTCAATAATAAGGGCTCCATTTTTTCTATGGTTTTGCTGACCCATTTTACTCTTTCTATTTCTCTCCTTTTCTCTCTCTTTTTATAAAGACTTTTTTACTTATCTTTCCATAAATTGCTATCTTTCTCAAATATCAACTAAGATAATATCCCATTTTATACATTTTATGTACTGTTACGTTCAATTCTCTTTATATACTTTTATTATTATTTCTTAATTCTGATCTGTTTTACTCTTTTTTAATCTGTATTCCATTGATGGGATAAATCCTCACTCTGAGGGCTGGCCTGGAGTGCCACAGCATTGCCATGGCTCAAGGAGACCTTGATCTCCTGGTATAGGGAGGTCCTTGTAGCTTTGGCTTTGGAGGCATACTAGTGGTAGTTCTCCACTCTAACAAACTACTGGTTTTTTTTTTTTCTTATCTATTTAGTGGAGTTGAGTCTTGTTCTGCTCTGGTTGGTAAGGAACTCCTGTCCTTGAGTGACCCACCCATCCCAGCCCCTGAGAAGCTGGGATTTGTGGGTGCAGGTTAAAGCACCCTGCTGAACAACACTATTACTCCTGTCATTCTCTTTCTGTTCTTCTTTTCTTTTTGTCAATCTTTCCTTTTACTCCACTTTCCTCTTTCTTTTCTCTTTTTCTATCTTTTCTCCCTTCCTGCTCTTCACTATTATCTTCCTTTTGATCCTATAACAAAAGGACACTTCAACACCTAAGGACAGAGACAAGATAACTTGAAGAGGGAAATTGAAAGGAAAAAGGAAGGTTAGGAAGAAGACAAGAAGAAAACACTCATGAAGAAGAACCAACAGAAAAATTCTGGTAACATAAAAAAACAGAACAGAAAAATCCCCACCCAAGGGTTCATAAGGTGACTACTGAAGAGGATTCCCCCTATAAAGAAATGATAGAAAGGGAATTTAAAATATGTATAGTAAAAAATATGAAAGAAATTGCTGAGAAAGTGGAAAATAACCAGAGGAAATCTAAAAACAGAACCAAATAAGGGTGAAAGATATGAAGACTACAGAAAAAGTATAGTTGAACTTAAGGAATTGAAGCAGTCAATCATGGAACTTAAAGATGCAGTAGAAAATATCAATAACAGATTAGACCATGCAGAAGAAAATATCTCAGAGCTTGAGGATAAAACTCTTGAGCTATTGCAAGCAGTTAAAGAGGCAGAAATGAGGAGAGAGAAAGCAGATCATTCACTGAGAGAATTATGGGATTTTATAAAGCATTCAATCACATGAATTATAGGTATCACAGAAGGGGAAGAAGTATGCCCAATTATAATGGAAGACCTACTAGAGGATATCATAAATACAAATGTCCAAAATCACCAAAGATTTCAACACATTTCTTTCAGAATATATTAAACACCAAGTCATCTCAACTCAAACAGAGCTTCTCCAAGACACATTGTCATGGATCTGTCCAAAGTCAAGATGCAAGAGAAAATTCTCCAAGCAGGCAGAAGTAATTAACAACTGATGAACTAGGGCAGATCCATAAAAGTGACAGTGGACATCTCAAATGAAAGTTACCAAGCCAGAAGAGAAAGGTTGTCTATCTTTACCCTTCTTAAACAAAACAATTTTCAACCCAGAAATTTATAGCCTGGTAAGATAAGCTTTAAAATTGATGGAGAAGTCAAATATTTTACTGATATGCAAACACTGAAGAATTTTGACACAACAATACTAGCTCCACATGAAATACTTAGACCTGTTTTCCACACTTACCAACACAATGGATCACCAGCAAAATAAACACAGAGAAACTAAAGGACAAACCCTAGCTTCCACAATTATGCAAAAGATAATACTAAGCATAACACTTTCACAAAATAAGATGAATATAACTCCATCACACTTACCAATTCTCTCAACAAATGTTAATGGCTTGAAGTCCCCACTAAAGAGGCTCAGGCAGGATGATTGGATAAAAAAACCATAAGACATGCATATGGTGTCTACAGAAAACACATCTAGCCTCAAGAGACAAATCAAGATTCAGGGCAAAGGTATGGAAAACAATATGTTAGGTGAATAGAAATCAGAAGAAAGGAGGAATCACAATCTTATTTTCAGATGCAAGAAGATTTAATGCAACTAAAGTAAAAAAAGACAAAGATGGACATTTTATATTGGTCAAGGGAACAATATAACAAGTGGACGTTTCAATTCCAAATATTTATGCACCCAAAGTAAATGCTCTCAGGTTCGTGAAACAGACCTTAATTATTCTGAGCAATATGATATCCCATAACACCATAACAGTAGGGGACTTTAACACTCCTCTTACAGAGTGGAACAGTTTCTCTAAACAAACTAAACAAAGATACCAGCCACTTAAACACTTCCCTAGAACAAGTGTGCTTAATAGACATTTACAGAATATACCATACCAAAGCTAAAGAATATACATTCTTCTCATCAACTCATGGAATACAATAACTAAGAAAATGACATGATGGCGATGTCAAACAGTTTGATGAAAATGTTTCAGATTGTATATGAAACCAGCACATCATTGTACCCCTTGATTGCACTATGAACTCAGCTATGATTCACAAATAAAAAATGATAATAATAAAATTAATCATATCAAAGCATAAAAATCAAATCTTAACAAAATTAAAATTAGAAAACATACTTTCACAATAAATTGTGGTACATGTATACCATGGAATACTATACAGCCTTAAAGAAAGATGGAGACTTTACCTCTTTTGTGTTTACATGGATGGAGCTGGAACATGTTCTTCTTAGCAAAGTATCTCAAGAATGGAAGAAAAAGTATCCAATGTACTCAGCCCTAATATGAAGCTAATTTAT
>CAUYON010132404.1:0-80187 GCA_963573935.1 Arctocebus calabarensis
GGAAGCCAGGCAGGCACCCTGGGCCCCATCCGCAGATAATGTGGACCTGCTGTGGGCATCTAAGCTGATGGCTTTTTCAAAATCCCACATTTAAAAGATAACAAGCATTGACAAAGATGGAGAAAAGGGAATGTTGGTGGACAGCCATTGTGGACAGTGTGGCAATTCCTCAAAAACTTACAAACAGAATTACCGTGTGATGCAGCAACCCTATGATGGGGCAGGTGGCCAAAGAACCCGACAGCATGGGTGGCGCCTGTGGCTCAAAGGAGTAGGGCACTGGCCCCATATGCTGGAGGTGGTGGGTTCAAACCCAGCCTGGGTCAGAAACTGAGAAAGAAAAGAAAGAGAGAGAAAGAGAGAGAGAGAGAGAGAGAGAGAGAGAGAGAGAAGGAAAGAAGGGAAGAAGGGAAGAAAGAAAGACAGCAGTGTGCTGGGGAGACTCCTGCACTGCCTGGGTCACTGCAGCACTTTGCACAACAGCCACTTTGTGGAGTCAACCTACATGCCCACCAATGAATGATGGATTATAAATGTGCTATATACAGATATACACAATGGAATGCTAAAAAAAGGAAATCCTGGCAGGCACAGTGGCTCACGCCTATCATCCCAGCACTCTGGGAGGCTGAGGTGGGAGAAGGCGGCGCAGGAAGACAAATACTACATGACCGAGAAAAGCTGATCACGCAGAAGCAGAGAGTAGGCAGGTGGTTACCAGAGCCGGGGGCAGAGGGGGACAGGGAGATGTTGATCCAGGGTGCAGTGAGACAGGATGCCTAAGAGCTGGAGACCCGCTGTACGGCGTGGTGAGTTACTAATGACGAACCATATACTCATACAAGTAGATCTTGTTCTTTCTCTCTCACACACACACACACACACACACACAAAATGTTAAGTACAGCGGGTGGTGGGCACGTTACACAGCTTGATCCCATCATTTCTCAGTGTCTACACAAACCAAACCATCACATCATACACTGCAAATATATACAGTATACCTTAATACAAAAATAAAAATAAAATTCCGCCACCGCTGTGGCAATCATGAATCCCAGGTCTGCGGCTGGAACCGCGGCTGAGGCTGGGATCAGGGGGAGATACAGTGAGGCCCAGAGCAGGGAGGGGCCCCAGCTGCCCCGGATATGGTGGGGAGGACGGTGTGCCACAGGAGGGGGGAGGGAGAAGTCAAGAAAGACCAGAAACAGATCATGCACATGGTGCTGCTGGAGCACAGGGCACCCAGGGCACCCCTCACTGACTGGGGGTTCTGGGGCAGCAGCAGAGTCTTCGGTAAAAAACACGGCTGCCCTGGAGCCTGGTGAGTCTGTGCCGCCCGTGCACATCCAGAAAGTTATGCGGTAACCTTCTGGGCTGCGCTGAGGATGAGGAAGGAAGCTGGGGAGTCTTGGAGAGGAAGCCAAGGGCAACCAGCAAGGTCAGGGTCACGGGCTAGGGCCTGTTAAGTGTGATCCCACCTGTGTGTCACTGGGGCCTGCAGGTGCGCTGGGAGGAAGGTCCGTCTGAGAAAGTGATGCTGGAATTGAAGGATGAGAAGGCAGTAGTGGGCCTGGGCACTCTGATAACAAATTTCTTTATAATCCAAGCACTCAATCAGAGACACAGGCCCAGGAGGTGTGAAGAAAAGGGTAAGAACAGAGCTCTGGAAAGGGGCCAGCCTCTCCTGAGGACCAGGGGGCTCTCACCTTGTTCCTCAGTGCCACAAGAGGGTCCCTTCACCCGTCACCCTCTGTCCCACCTGCCTCACCCAGGGCAGAGGCTAAGGCCTCCTGCAGTTGCCGTCAAGGGATAAGTGTAGAGCTTATGAACTGTCTTTAGGGGACAGGAGGTTGATTTTTCTTTGTGCCATTCCCAAGCCCTAACACAGGGGCCACAGGCCTCAGGTGGTCAGTTCAGAGCAACCTTGGGCAGTTGTCTAGCGGAGGGTTCCAGTCCTGCTGGGGAGTGGAGGTCCCCAGCCTGGGCCCCAGCTGGAGTCAGTAACTCAGCACCCACAGAACCTCAAGAAAACTAACTTCCACCATGCTCCGTCTTCCTCCTGGGGTTGCTGCAACAACAGAGTAGCCAGGGGTGTGGCGCAGGAGACGTAACACTGAATTCAGACCGTGGGGCTCACACCTGACACCAGGGTCCCAAAGCTGCAGAGAAGAGGCTGTGAGTGAGTCTTGGAAAGCCGGGTTAAGGTGATTTGTCCGGGGGTCACACAGCCAAGAAGTGGAAGAGGCAGGGTCTGAACCAGCCTGCTGGCTGCTGGATCTTCCCACATCTTACTGCTTCCTGAAAGGCGTGTGTGACACGCAGGAAGTTGCCTGACTGCACGTGTGTGTGTGTGCGTGCATGTGTTAGAGGCAGAAGGAGAGGAGGTCAGCTTTAGAAGATGGAACGGAGCCAGTGGCCTACGCGCCTGGTCTGAGTCAGTGGGGCAGGCTGCGGCTCGTCCCCTACCCGAACTGTGCCCCACGTGGAGGGCAGGAGCCCAGGGTCCACCTCAAGCTCTTTGCTCTAGAGACGGTGGCACTGGCAAGCCTGGATGTCTTCACACAGACGTCCCACCGCACTGTCTGAAATGACAAAGGATGGCATCAGCCACAGCACATGCCACATAAGCTCCAAGATCCCCCTTCAGGAAGGAAGGGTCCATCCCCCTGCTTCCTGGGTCCTCAGCTGTGAGTCCTGTCTGAGCTACCCTGGGGAAGGGAGCTGCCTGGCTCAAGGTCACACTCCTGCCCCGAGGACCCACGCACAGTGCCCTGCAACTTGGGATATGAAGTCCTGGTGCCCTTGCCCTCCACTGAGATTCATCTGAAGGGCCCTTCAGGGTCCAGGGTATCCTGTGGCCAGGCCATTTCGTTTAATTCTCTCCCGGAGACTGATACGGCATCCTCTCTGTAGGAGGCAGAAACACAGTCCCTTCCCTGGACCTGAGAACACACCTCTCAGGGGATTTCACAGGCGTCACTCAATTGAAGATCTTGAGAGGGGAGCTCATCCTGGATTATCCAGACGGACCGATGTCATCAGTGTCTTTAGACATGGGGGGCAGGAGGTGGCCGGGTGCAGCGGGCACAGCCCAGGGCCCAGGAGCCCAAGAAGGCAGGGAAAGGCCCTGCCGACGCCTGGATTTTAGCCCTGCATGACCCACTGCAATTTCTAACCTCAAATACTGTAAGATACTAAGTTTTGGGGGTTTTGTTACAGCAGTAGTAGAAATCTAATACACAATCCCTTCCTACAGGCAATCTCTGCCCCAGACCTCGCTTTCCTGAGAACCCTCACGAATAATGTTTTAAAATTCGCGATACAGGGAAGATCAATACACACCTCCTAAAAATGGAACACTCTGGAGGTGTTACGGCAAATGGGTATGTGCTGACACAGAAGGGTAATGAAAACAATAACTTACAGCATCGTGTCCTTACCACGGGCTGGCACTGCTCTAAGCACTTTATATATATCCTCTCATTTGATCGCAAAACAACCTTTGTGTTACCTCCATTTTCAGGATGGAGAAACTGAGGCACAGAGAGGTTGAGTGCTCGGCCCAAGGGGACACAGAGACTAAGTAGAGAGACCTGGCTATCCATGACATTCCATAGGATGGAAAAAAGCATACTTCAGGTTATTATCCAACTACAGTTGCATTTATGTAAAAATCATGTCTGTGTGAGTGGCTGCATACATATACAAGAAGTATATGTGCGCACATATTCAAAATGTTTACATACAAACACAGAATACCTGGAAAGACAGACACCGAAGTATCAATTTTTATTTTAGACGCTTCCATATTGTTTCAATAAGGATGTACTAATTCTATTCTAAAACTTAAATCCATTCAGAGCATTTTATAATGCTAGTTAGGCCCTTACAACTCATACGCTCCTAAAACCTGCATCAGGACTGTCTTTCCCTTCTGAGTTGCCAGTCAAGGGAAGTAGAGAGCTCTCTGCTCTCTTCAGGGGCAATGCTAGACTATCAAGTATCAAAACCCCAACAAAGCCACCAGCCCGAGCCACGTCACCCTCACTCGATAGTTCCAAAATCCCAGCATTCCACCCCGACCCTTCTCCTGTCCACTCCCTAGTCAGGCTGTCAAACAACGTGAAGCCCTTGGAATAAAGAGTGCTCAGGGCTTGCCTGTAGGTGAGAAAAGCAAGATACAAAATAGTCAGTTCCCTTGGAGTGGGACCTTATGTGTAATTGTGATGGAAGTTTAATGCCTTCCTGACAGAAAGAGCTTCAACAAACACACGAGGATTCACATTGGCCCAAAATACTGAACATAATTAGTAATTGGAGAATTGTGATGAAAACAAGAATGACAGAAGGTCTTTCACCCATGGAATGAGCAAGGACTTCACAGAAGCATTAGCACGCAGTGGTGTAAACACACAGGGCTGAGATTCTGACATGGGATTTGTGGGCCTGCAGGTGGAAACACCTTTCAGAAAAGCAATTTTGCAATAAGTGCTATGATCTTGAAAGATGCTAAAACTTGTGACCTCCTATTTCCATTGCTGGAAATCCAAAAAAACAATTAGAAATGCAAACAAGCATTTATATACAAAGATGTTCATTATAACATGATTTATAATAAAACAAACAGAAAACCTAAAAGCCCTCAAGAAAGAACATAGTTAAGCAAATTAACTATTATATTGCATGTTATGAGCCATTACAGAGTTATTGATGAAGAATAATGTTACTCATAAAATGCTAAGTGAAGAAAGAAGGGTTCCAAATAACAGCGATCATACCACCATATAAGGAAAAAGCATCTGCGGAGATGGGTATGAAAGGCGATAATCTTTTACATGCAGGGAAAATTGCAACTGGGGAGAGAACCAGAAGAAACAAATAATTTTTTCCTTCTCTCTGTTTTCTGGCTTTACAAAAATATGGGGGATGGCGGTGCTTTTATAATGAGAAAATATACATATATATAAATACTATTCTTTTGAGACAGAGTCTCAGTCTGTAGCCCAGGCTAGACTGCCATGGTGTCATTGACAGCTCACAGCAACCTCACTCTCTTGGGCTCAAGTGATGCTCTTGCCTCAGCCTCCCAACTATCTGGGACTACAGGCACCCACCATAATGCCAGCTAGTTTTTCTGTTTTTAGTAGAGATGGAGTCTCCCTCGTACTCAGGCTGTTCTCGAACTCCTGAGCTCAAGGGATCCTCCTGCCTTGGCCTCCCAGAGGGCTGAGATTACAGGCGTGAACCACTGCACCTGGCCAGCATATACACAGGGTGGACATAAAGTTCGTGTGTAATTTAAAATAGTTTAACACAGTAAATTGCATGCAAACTTTATGTCCACCGTGTATTTTAAAAACTACAAAAATACCCTCGCTCTCCTGGGAGTGCCTCCACCTCAGGCTGCCTCCTCGGAGCTCCCACCTGCCCTTTTTGGGCTGGCTGCTCACGCCCTGACTCACTCTGCTGTTATTCTTTGCTTCCTTCGTGTCTTCCACTCAACGTAACACGCATGGCAAAGTGTCTATGCTGCACAGAGACACTTGGTGTGAACCCAGACACAGGGGACAAGGTGGGAGGCAGAGACAGACAGACACAGACAACCCTCCCCCACCCCGTGCCGGAATAGAGCTCAGGGTTTAAAGGAAGAGCCCAACAACCAACCAATAGCCCTTAATCCAATAACAATGCAGAAGTGCCCAAAGAGGCACCAGCGACTGGCTTTGGTATTCAAGGACTGCAGCAACTCCCACTGGGGGTGGAAGAAGGTGCCGGTGAGCTGTCCCTGGACGAGAGCAGCATCAGCAGGCAGAGGAGAAAGGGCACTGCTGGCGGGGAGACCGCACGGGTGAAGGCCTGGCAATGTAGCAGGTGTCGGGAATGGCAGAGAGGACAGCAAGTACCCAGGACAGGTCACAGGAGAGAAAGAAAAGAGAGGAGCCAGGCTACAGAACCCTGCCTACTTCTGTGAGCCAGGGACACCTCCAGAGGCTTAAAGAGGACACAGACTCGGCAAGAGAGGAGCCTTGTCTTCACTGTGGTGGGGCCCAGCTCGCAGCCGGTCAGAGCAGGTGCAGATAAAGGGAGTTTTCACCACACGCGATCCTTGGATCTACCCAAGAACCAGGGACTCCAGGTCCCCTTCCGGGGCCGTAACTGACCTTTGTCCTGAACCAGCATCTCCAGCTCCTCCCGAACGCCATCGTACCAGCTTGTGATGTCCACGTGGAGGGAGTAGTCACAGCAGGATTTGGTGTCAGCTGCTTCGTGCCACTTCTCGAAGGAGGTCAGCAGGCTGGACCCAGGCTCAGGAACCACATGGTCAACTGGGGCAGAGAAATGCGAGTCAGGACGCTTAGGAGCCAAGTGCTCCAGCGGCAGCCATGTCACCACCACTGTCACCATTCACCGTCCTTCCCATCATCATTTCTATCATTGTCACACTGCCATCACCATCGCTAACCATAACCATCCGCGGTAACATCATCACCACCATCTTCAGTCACCACTCTTGTCAGTAGCAGCGGCAGCATCACTGGATGTCAAACAACTGCCACCGAGGCTTTAAATAAAGTATCTCATTTATTCCTCACAACCATCCTGTGCCGTGAATATCAATATCGCCACTTTGCAGATGAAGAACTGAGGCTCAGACAGGGTAAGGCACTTGTTCAAGGCCATCACAACTGGTAGGCGAAGGAAAGAAGATTCCCTGGGACCTGCCAGATACTCTAAACCTTTCCCCAGTTCCACACTGGCCCAGAATGTCCAGATGAAAAGGACCTTAGAGACAAAACAAGTTACCTTCAACAGCTGTTTTTCAAAGTTAGTAATGTAGATCAGAAAGGGAGCCTCCTGTCCTCTCGACCTCCCGTAACTTCACAAGGCCCTGCAGCCACCATCACCCCGCAAACCCCCCTCACAGCCGGGCATCATGGAGAGCAGTCTCCACCCCTCCCTCCACCCACCTATAGGGCCAGCCTGTGCTAATGTGACCCTCAGGTCTGCAGGTCTAATGGAAACGTGCCATCCTCACTCTCCTGGCCTCTGCCTGTGTAAGGCGTCACTCTTTCCTTCCCCAAACTCAGTCCTTTCCGGTGTCCATAGCCACACAACTGTCTAGATGTTTCTAGCTTCTGTCCTACTTCCCTGGCTGCTGCTTCTCCATGTTTCTGAGCATGCTGCATCCTCTACTTGTCCACAAAGTGACTGGACCCCTTAAGCCTCGGCCCTGGAACTTTTCCTTCCTTGCACCTGCTCATTAAAATGGGCCACTTCCTCTGAGCTATACACTCTGAATCCAGTCATGCCCTTGACCTCTCCACTGGGACGACTCAAAAGCTCCTCAAAATTAAAATGTTCAGAACTTCATCCAGTGATGTCCCCTCCCCAATGGCTCTTGCAAACCTGCCTCTCCCTATGACCACCTGCCAGCTCCACAAGCCAGCAGCCACAGGTCAGCCTTGGTACTTCCTTTCTCTCACCTCCCGCCACCCAGTCCAGCACCAAGTCCTGTGGACATGCCCCCCGCTTGTCCTTGGAGCTGTCCACTCTGTTCACATGCAGTGTTCAGTGTTGTGTCTACCCCTCACGTCTCAGATGAACTGCACAGTCACCTCCCCACCAGTCCAGCCACATCCCATCTGGGACACACTATCCCTTCAAAATTCAAAACAGATCACAGTACTCCTTGCTTAAAGTCCTCCAATGGCCGCCCATTGCCCTCATGGAAAGAGCAACGCCCAGCATCATCCCCATTCCATCTTCTAGGCTCAGATCACAAGATTCCACCCTCAGTCTCTGCACCCACCCGTGGGCCTTCTTGCAGCCTCTTGGCCACAGGGCCTTTGCACATGCTGCTCCCCCCAGCACCCTGCTCTTCTCCATCCTCTTTACCCAGTTAATTCTGACTCACCCAGCTCCCTGCACTAACGTTGCTTCCTCAGAGTCTTCCCTGAGCCCTTGCCTTGCAGTTCAAAGCACTGCACACTTTTCTTTTGTACCACTGGTCACACTTTATAGCCCTATATGTGAATGTCAGGGATTCTCTGTGAGACCCCATGCCCCCGAGAATCAGCATCATCACTGCTTTTGTTCACCTGGCACAAAAGCCAAGTGGTGCTGCCCATGACAGCATGACTCCCAGTCAACACTTGCTGAATGAAGAGACGGGATGGGGACCACATCGGACCACTGACTGTGGTCCCTGTGGTTGCTGAAACACACATTGAAAACTGCTCTTCCGAAGTGGAGAGGTGAGGCTATAGAGCAGGGCTCCCCAGGGCTCACGGATGAGGACGGATAAGGAGCAAGCGGAAAGCTCAAGGACCCTGGCTCCTTTCTCAGGCTTTGTCCTCTCCCCTGTGCAGGTCTCCTGAGCCTGGAACACACATCTCCGCTTCTCAAAGCTTTCAGGTGCCACATGCTGCAACCCGTCTCTAAACAATGCTAGGGGCTTCATGGCACAGAACCCATGTTACAGGTGAGGAAGCTGAGGCTCAGAGAGGCCGAGTGCTGGCCCCAGCACCAGGGCTCGGATTCAAATCCCAGCACCTGGGTTCCACATGCAAGTCTGCCCAGGCCCCAAGCCTGTGTTCTCCACCTTCCCAGCCAGAAGCAGATCCAATAGTAGACCTTGGGAAGAGGGATCAGAAGCCAAGCCACACCCTCTTGGCTCAGCTGACCAGCTCACAAACCATCTACAACTGGACAGCCTAACACTCAGAAGAACATCTCATGTGGCTGGAGCCTGAGTCCCAGCTACTTAGGAGACTGAGGCAAGAAAATTGCTTACGCCCAAGAGTTGGAGGTGGCTGTGACCTGTGACGCCACAGCACTCTACCAGGGGTGACAAAGTGAGACTGTGTCTCAAAAAGAAAGAAGAACATCTGCAGTCAACTATTGCTATTTCAATAAAATCATTTACTGGAAAAGAATCCAAGCAAAAACAGCTACCCAAACAAAACACACATGCTAATGAGGCTGCATGGGCAGCAGAGGGAGTGTGGCTGTCCAGATGGACACTGTGGCAGAAGAGTGTTGTGTCCACCGTTTTCCCTTCCTTCCCAGCTCCACCAGGGGTCATGGAGATGGCATACTCCCTGTGACTTTGGGCTTGGCCATGGGACCAAAGGGAGATGCAAGTTACAGCATGCAAGTGAGGAGATGAGGGAATGGGGGCAGGAGCAAGTTTCAGCCAGTCCCCCTGCACTCTGCCATTCCCCAGAACAGAAAAGCTGGGGAGTCACTGGTGCCAGAAAAGGAAATCCATGGTACCCCCAATCCAACAGCTGGGCAGAGCCACTCCAGCCCCAGCCCCACACGCAGACCCCAGAATGAGAAAAACAAGTGTTGCTTGAGATCTGGGAGCTGTTTGTTATGCAGCGTTATCACCGCAGCACCGTGGACTAATACAACCCCTTCTAAGGGTGGCCCCTTGGGCAAGTGACTTCACCTCTCTGAGCATCTATTTCCTCATCTCTCTTAATAACACCTATGTCACTGGTTCCAAAACGTTAGCCATCTTCACATCACATCGCAACACTGTTTCTCCGCTTTAGCTCCCTGTGATCCACACCTTCTTTACCCCATACTTTTCCTTAAATCAATTCTACGTCTAAACTCTAAACACAACTTTAATCTCCTCCGGAGCCAGGTGCCCAGGGAATATCAAGCACTGGTGAGGATGCTGGTGATGAAGAAGAGAACTCAGAGCTAGGTCCCTCAGGCTGGGATGGTGTCACTCACTGATCATCGTGGTCCCGCCCGCCAGCGCGGCCTTGGTCCCTTGGAAGAAGTCATCGGCTGCAGTCATCCCCTGCCAGGGCTTCTGCAGGTACGTGTTGACGTCAATACCTCCAGGAATGACCATCCGCCCATTGGCCTCCACGATCTTCACTCCGCCAGGAACAATTAAGTTCTCTCCTATTTGTCTGGAGGCAAACAACAGAGATGTCTTTGGGTTCTTAAAGGAAAAATGGAACGGGCTGTCACATATGTAACTTCAGTTCCATGTGATAAATTTTTCTGAGTCAGCGCTTCTGTAGAGAGAGATAACCAGGCAGAGCCCTGCCCTTGGGGTAGGGGTCAGGGTGGGGGTTCACAGTCTAATGGGGAGGAATAATGTGAGTAAAATGCTAGAGTCCAGTATAGCAGAGAGGGGCAGGGGGCACACAGTAGGGGGCTTCACCCAGCCTGGTAATCTGGGAAGGCTTCCAAGGGGAGGAGCTGACAGAGCTGAATCTAATGAAGGGGAGACCAGCATGTATCAAGTGGCAACGCATTGTCTGAGTAGCCTGACGTACTTTGGACAATGTGGAATCACAGACGGGTCTCATTAGAGCCTGTGTCTCAGTCACCATGCTGGAGAGGTCCAACAAGTACTCTACTTAGAGGTCCATTCCTCTCTAATATCCATCCTTCCACCCTGTGAGGTAGGAGGGATCCCCATTGCACAGAAAAGAATAACAGAGCTCAGAGAGGTGTGGTGACTTGTCTGAGGTCAGACAGCGAGTCAGTGACGGGCCCAGATTCAAGCCCAGGTCTTCCCAAGTCTAACAGCAGGGCTCTTCCCACCAGGCGGGTGCTCCCCAATTCCTTACATGGGATCAGCAAATTCCCTCCAAACTGGGAGTCAACTACATAGGACACCTCTATGGATCCGGAAGACCCAGCGATCGGAGCTCATGCATGGAAGGGGAGGAGAGGGGACAGCAAGCTCAGCTCAGGGAATTAGCACCCCCACCACCCCGTGGCGCAGAAGCAGCCCTGTGACTAGCATTGGATTCACTGACGCTTACTGAATCGGAGAGAAGACTCAATGATTCATAATTCCATGAGTCAGAGCAGCTGAAGAGCTTTTAGGAAAGCTTGGCAAATGGCCGCAAAAGTAAAGGATTCCTGGGGCTTAATTAAAGTGAAGGAAAACAATTGTGCCTCCACATGCCAGGTGGTTCCTGAGGTCAGCACAGGGGGTCTCCAGGCTCTGTGCTTGAAAGCTACACTCTGCCAGCAGGATTGCTGCTCAGGGTGACCCTGAGGCCTCCTGCAAAGCCCCTGGTGCAGGCACACACTCAGCTTCCCACGGTGGGATGAGGGGGAGACCAACCACGTGGAGCAGCTCGGCCACACTCAGCTTCCCACGGTGGGAAGGGGGGGACCAACCACGTGGAGCAGCTCGGCCACACTCAGCTTCCCACGGTGGGAGGAGGGGGGACCAACCACGTGGAGCAGCTCGGCCACACTCAGCTTCCCATGGTGGGAAGGGAGGGGACCAACCACGTGGAGCAGCTCGGCCACACTCAGCTTCCCACGGTGGGAAGGGGGGGCACCAACCACGTGGAGCAGCTCGGCAATGGGGCGCAGGTGATACAGTGGAGGTTCTGACTAAGTGCAGCCGCGAACACCGAGGCTGAGCGACGCTGCGTGTTTCTTGCACCGCGTCATACACACAGCAGGCACTGAAGAAGAGCAGCTCAGCTCATGGCCCCTCATTCCACCTGTGTACCCCTGAGGACCGCAGGGGCCTATGGGGGGCCCGCCTGCGACAGATGCGGGTGGAAGTGGTCAGGCAGCGCGTGGCTTGTAGGAATGAATGGTGACCCCAGAGACGGTTCTCAGCTTTGTTTGCCCTTCATGGCTCAGCACCCCAGAGGTCCCCGCATAAAGGGGTGGTCCCCTGAGCTGTTTTCTCTACAACTAAGCAGCGGTTGAGTTAGAAACCCTCATGTTTGAATACCCCTCACCATACTCCCCAACCCTCAAACTGCTTTCATCCCCTTTCTGACTCCAGGCTGACTGTGACACCAACGTCCTCACCATCTGACAGTCAAGATCCGTCTGTTTATCCCTTTCCTAATCAGTACTCCTGGGCACCCCCTCTGTCCCAGGCAGGGTGCAGGGTCCCTGGGCAAGGCAGCCATGAGGTAAGGCCCCTGGAGGAGGGGGCAGCCTGGAGGGACACAGCACCCCCACGATCTCGGGGTCAGGGAAGTCTTCCTGGAGGAGGAGCCACATGAGCTAGCCCCAGAGGGACAAGCAAGAGTGAAGGAGAAGGCAGAACGTGGGGGCATGCAGTCCAGGGAGAGCTCTTAGGAGCACAAGGTTCCCAGGGGAGCAGCCTGTCACGTACTGTGAGCCCCACGTTTGCACAAGCCACGCAAGAGGAGGAGGGGAGCTGGACTGAATGGTCAAGGCCTCTGATATGGTTTGGATGCTTGGACCCTCCAAATTGCATGGTGAAGTTTGAGCCCCCGTGTTAGAGGTGGGGCCTGGTGGGAGGGGTTTGGGTCATGGTAGGAGGGACCCTCCAACCAGTCTGGGCATAACGAGTGATTCGTGTGCTCTGTGAGTCACCAGCAGAGCTGCCTAGGAAGGAGCTGGCATCTTTTTTTGTTTTGTTTTGTTTTTGAGACAGAGCCTCAAGCTGTCACCCTGGATAGAGTGCTATGGCATCACAGCTCACAGCAACCTCCAATTCCTGGGCTCAAGCGAGTCTCTTGCCTCTGCCTCCCAAGTAGCTGGGACTACAGGCATCCGCCACAACGCCCGGCCATTTTTTGGTTGCAGCCATCATTGCTGTTTGGTGGCCCAGGCTGGATCGAACCCACCAGCTCAGGTGTACGTAGCTGGCACCTTAGCCTGTTGAGCCACAGGTGCCGAGCCTTTTTTTCTTTTCTTTTCTTTTTTTTTTTTTTTTTTTTTGAGGCAAAGCCTCAAGCTATCACCCTGGATAGAGTGCCATGGCATCAAAGCTCACAGCAACCTCAAACTTCTGGGCTTAAGTGAGTCTCCTGCCTCCGCCTCCCAGAGACTGACTATAGGGACTATAGGCGCCCACCACAATACTCGACCATTTTTTGGTTGCAGCCGTCATTGTTGTTTGGTGGGCCCAGGCTGGATTCAAACCCGCCAGCTCGGGTGTACGTGGCTAGCGCCGTAGCCTGTTTTGAGTCACAGGTGCTGAGCCGGAGCTGGCATCTTTTGCGCCCTCTCTCCCTCCCTCTCTCTCATGTGCCACCTGCGCCTCATCTTCCTCCATGAGGCTCCCTACAGCCTCCCAGGAGTAGACGCCGGTGCCCTGCTCCCTGTACAGCTTGCAGAACCATAAGCCAAACTCACCTCTTTCTTTACAGGCTACCCAGCCTCAGGTACTTCCTTTATAGCAATGCAAGGAGACTTGAGACAGCCTGGGACTAGGGCTGGGGATGGGCAGAGAGGAGGCAGGGGGGACCCCCTTCACTGGTTGCTTTGCGAACATGGCCTCTTCCAGTGCTCCCACTAATCCCCAGCCTCCTCTCGCCGTGCTCCCCTCCTCCTCCTCCCTCAAAGCCTGCGTGGGCCCCGGGACGATGCTGTCAGCAGGACCCATCTCTGTCTGACCTTCGCCTCGCTCTGATTCGCCTCTGCTTTCCTTCCTGTGCCAACCACCCACGCTCGAGCCTGGGACAGTGTCCTCCGCTTCTCCTCCAAATCCCGAGGGAAGAGGCTGAGCTGCCCATGAATCCAGGGCATTCTTCACACCTCCAGAAGGAGAGCTGCGTTGCTCCACTGCGGCCCAAATTCATGTTGAAGTCCCAACCCCCTACCGTGTGACTGTCTTTGGAGATGGGACCTCTAAGACAGTAATTAAGGTCAAATGAGGTCCCAAGAGTGGGGCTCTAATCCATTAGAAGCCATCCTTTTGGGTGGTGCCTGTGGCTCAGTGGGTAGGGCGCCAGCCCCATATACCAAGAGTGGCAGGTTCAAATCTGGCCCCCGCCAAACTGCAACAAAAAAATATAGTCGGGCGTTGTGGTGGGCACCTGTACTCCCAGCTACTCAGGAGGCAAGCTGGGAGGCAAGAGAATCGCCTAAGCCAGGAGTCGGAGGTTGCTGTGAGCTATGCGACGCCACGGCACTCCACTGAGGGCAATAAAGTAAGACTCTGTCTCTACAAAAAAAAAAAAGAAGAAGCCATCCTTTTAAGAGAGAGACACCAGGGCGGTGCATGCACAGAGGCACAGGAGGGACACACAGGGGAGGGGCGCTATCTGCCAACTACAGAGAGACCCCAGGAGAAACCAACCCCAATGGCACCTTGCTCCAAGACGTGCAGCCTCCAGAAACGTGAGAAATGAGGTTCTGCTAAGCCGCCCAGCCGTGCTGTTCCGTCACGGCAACCCAAGCACACGAGACACCTGGGTTGTCATAAGTAGGTCTAAAAGGGAGCCAGCAGGAAGAAAGGAAAGGAAGCACACCTTTTCTTTCATTGCCACAGCTGTGTCTGGAAGCTACACATTCCTCCTGTCTCCTCTGATCCCTCAACCCAACTCCAGAAACAGGAGGTAGTTTCCTCCAGTAAGCAGGTAGAAGACGAAACAGCTGTGAATTCAGTCAGCTGTTCTAGGGGAGAACAGGGGCCTTGTCCTAACTCACCCTGTAACGTGAGGCCAGCCCCAGGCAGCACTGGCCTGCTGCTTCCAGAACAATAAAACAGTGGTCAGCATCTGGTGTGAGCATTACACGAGACAGGCTGCCGCACTGCATGGCAGAGTGCCTGGCACGGGGGGCACCCAACAAACGCCAGCTCCTTCCGAACCCCCAGTCTGAACCTCCCCCAACCTCCCTGAGGTCTCTGCCCTGACGCCCAGGACCACAGCACAGATTCTCGGGGGCAGAACTCCAGCCTCCTAAGCCAGGCAGCCTGGGGACATAGGTTTCTTAAAAAGCTCTACTTAGGTCAACCCACTTTATAAGTCCATCTTCCAAGTAGACATCAGCGTAAAAGGACTGGTCATCGTTGATGATTCGTCCACCTTTGATGAGGAGTCGGTCACTCTGAAAAGAGAAGCAAAATATTCAGGATCACTGGGGAAAAGCCAAGAGGCGTTATTTGATTTTTAACTTTTGATATAAATATTCCCAAATATTTTCAAAAGTAAAGAAATGGCACAGAAAAAGCCCAGCCCCTTCAGTCCTATCACTCAGTTTCCAGACTCCACCACTTACTACTCCCTTTCCCAAAAAACTTTGTTCTGTTTTTGCCGATGTATTTAAAACAATTCCCAAGCACTGTATCATCCCACCCATAAATACTTCGGTGTGTATCCCTAACTGTTAGGGGCAGTTTAAATAGACATACCCATAATCCATTATCCCAACTAACACAATTACCAGTCAATAATCAGATGCTGTTGCATTTTACTTGATTGTCTCACAAATGCCTTTTCTTTTTTTTGAGACAGTGTTCCACTTTGTTGCCCAGTCTAAAGTGCAGAGGTGTGATCATAACACTGCAGCCTCCAACTCCTGGGCTCAAGAGATCCTCCTGCCTTGACCTCCCAAGTAGCTGGGACTAATGGCTCCCACCACAATGTCCCAGTAGGTTTTCTATTTTAATTAGAGATGAGGTCTCGCTCTTGTTGAGGCTGGACCAGTGTCTTTTTTTTTTTTTTGCAGTTTTTTTGGCTGGGGGCAGGTTTGAACCCGCCACCTCTGGTATATGGTGGTGGCGCCCTACCCCTTTGAGCCACAGGCGCCGCCCTGGACCAGTGTCTCTTGACGGCTGGTAGGTTTGGATTAGGATCCGTCCCAAGTCCGCACTGCACCTGCCTCTGTGTTCTCTGTAGTCTCTCTCTATTGCCATCTGCACCAGCCCGTCCTCCTTTTCGAATGTCATTCATTTGCTGAAGAAACTGGGTCATTTGTAGAACAGGAATTTTTCAAGGCATTATTAACTATGATAATGATAAACTTAGAGGCATTTTAAAAGGTAGTAAGAAGATTTTAAAAAGACCCACTCCTCCCATACAGTTTCCAACTGACATTCAGATGTTTCCCTTCTGTCTCCTGTTTTCTACGGTGTGGTCCTGATGCCCACACCCCTCACACATCCAGGTAACCACCAGCTACTAAATGATGGCTCAGCTCCAAGCCGAGGGTCAGGCCCTGAGTAGCCAAAGAACAGAGCTTGAATCAATGCTCATGGGATGGCGAGATGAGGAGATGAATGTTCGATAAGTCCTGGTGGTGTGTATGGGTTTCAAGAGGAGGGGGTCCTGCATGGGAGCCACATAAAGCACACACAGATCTGGAAAATAAGTCCAGACAAGCTGGACCAAGAAGAGAGTGGTAGGGGGAGGGCCGGGAAGGCAGACACGGAGTGCTCTGGGCAGAGAGAAAGATGTGTGATATCCGACGCCAGCAGATTGCAGGAACCGCAAGAACAGAACCCTGTCCTTCATGCGCTTTACCACGAGCATTTCCCAACATATTACACATTCTTTATAGCAATAATTTGTAAATGGCTCCAAAATAGTCTATCTTATGAATACACAATAAACTGTTCAATTATTCCTCCATTGTTAGTTATTTAAGTTCTTTTCAATTTTCACAGGGATATTGCTGCAGTGAACACCTTTGTGCACAAAACTTTTCCCTTAATTTGGTGGAACTGTTAGGCGGGATTCCCCAAAGCTTAACAAATGAGTCAGACAGCACAAGCCTTACTATGGCCTTTGTAAGGACAACCGAGCTGCTTTCTAAAAGTAACTGCCACATTCTGTGCACAAGGACACTAAGCACTCTTGCGTACCATTAATATTTGTTAACTTAAATTTCCTGAGAGCTGAGGATTCCTTTCCATGTGCTTATTTGCCATTTGTCTCCAAGCTGGAGGTGTGGTGATGAGAAAAATAAAACCATCTCTTGGATTGGGGGGAGAAAAGTAAGTAGGCAGAAGAGTCCCACACAGCTACTTGGGAGGATGCCCTGCAGTGGAGGTCGCCTGAGGCTGAGCCTGGTGGACAGATGAATGAGGGATAGAAGGAGGAAAGGGGCACTGTCCAACTGATCAATAAATCCACTCAAGAGTGCAGACTGCTCTGGCTAACGCTGTGGGCAGCTAGGCCAGACCCGGACAGAGCCCTCGGAGGAAGAACACACACAGGGCACCTCAGAGAGGCCCCTTGCACCAGGTCCCAATGGTCTATGGCATCCACCATAAGAGGTGTGCAGAGGGCACTCTGCAAACCCAGTGAAGAGTTTAGCCCGAACTAAGGAATCTGGGAACTTTCTGAGCAGAAACCCATCACATGGTCGGGCGCTCAGAGCCCTCTGGTGTGTTCCTGTATCAGGAGTGTGAAAGCTGAGGTTGGCTAGGACCCCAGTTAATCTGGAATCCCACAATCTTGGCAAGGTTTGTGGTCTTAGCCCATTCAAGGCCTGTCTCAATGTCACTTGTCTGAGTACCCACCCCTTGGACACCACACGCCACCACCCCAACAGCAGTCCATACACCCTCACCTACTTTGTGCTTTCATAGTACTTGTCATGGTACATTTGACACACTATATATATATTTGCATGTCTAAAATGTGACCTGCCCTACCAGAATCAGGTCTTGGGTGTGTTACCCCACTGGCTGTGCAGAGCACAAGTCCATAGAGGACTAATGCCACATGCACCAACGGGGCTGGTGCCACCTGGAGCTTGCCTAGCAGTTGTCCTGACTAGGCTGTTAGTTTTATGTGGGCACAGACTTTGTCTGAGTCTTCACTCCTGCTACCTGGGACCTAGCCTGCATGCTGGGTGGACGAATGATAGATGATGGATGGGTGATAGACAGATGAATG
This sequence comes from Arctocebus calabarensis, assembly GCA_963573935.1. Lineage (NCBI taxonomy): Eukaryota > Metazoa > Chordata > Mammalia > Primates > Lorisidae > Arctocebus > Arctocebus calabarensis. The sequence continues at coordinate 17,616 of CAUYON010132404.1, forward strand.
ATGGATGGATAGATGAATGAATGGGTAAGTGTGTAGGAAGACAGATGGATGGATGTGTGAGTGGGTGGATAGAGAGATGGATAAGTGGGTGGGTGGATGAATGAATGAATGGATGGGCATGTGGGTGAATAGATGGATGGGTAGGTGGACGGATGGATGGACGGATGGACATATGGGTAGGTGGATGGATGGATGACTAGATGGATGGATAAAGAGTAGGTGGATAGATGAATGGATGGATAAGTGGGTGGGTGGATGGATGAATGGATGGATGGATTAGTGGGTGGGCGTATGGATGGGTGAATAGATGGATAGATGGATAAGTGAGTGGATGGGTGGCTGGATGACTAAATCATTCTTAGAAGATGAACAGGTGAGGATGGACAGAAAGGCATCATAACCATGATTCAAAGAACAGTAGTGTGGGGGGCGGTGCCTGTGTCTCAGCGAGTAGGGCGCTGGCCCCATATACCGAAGGTGGCAGGTTCAAGCCCGGCCTCGGCCGAACTGCAAAAACAGAAAAATAGGTGGGCATTGTGGTGGGCACCTGTGGTCCCAGCTTCTCGGGAGGCTGAGGCAAGAGAATCGCCTAAGCCCAGGAGTTGGAGGTTGCTGTGAGCTGTGTGACGCCACGGCACTCTACTGAGGGGCGAGAAAGTGAGACTCTGTCTCTACAAAAAAAAAGAAGAGTAGTGTGAAGCAACCCACCATATTCTCCAGAAGGAGGGTCTCAAAAAGAAAGAGCTCCAAGTTAAGTTGCTCCCCCGCCTAACAACCTATTTTCATCCCTAAAATAGAAGCCAGGCATGATCTGGGCATCCCTGAGAGGAGACTCACCAAGTCCTCTGGATGACACTAAACTCAAGGCCAGGAGAGAGAAGGGGCTGGGCCTGCAGCTCAAAGCAGCACAGATGAGCTGCCACGCAGGTTTCCAACATGAGTCATCGCAGCTGGTGCACGGCTTCTGGGATGTGGCCCCCCTCAGGCAGCTGTCTGCCTGTTACATTTAATAGTGGGCTTTCTGGGCTCAGCCTGAAAGGTGGTACTTTACTCCACTGCGTGCCAGAAGATTGGCCCCAACCTGCCCTGCTCTTCTCGCATCAGATGGCGAAGCTTGTGTTCAAATTCACACCCTCCCCCACCACCGTCAGATACCGTGTGCAGGGACCCTCGGGGCTCCATGTTCCTGGTGTGTCTTAAGCACCAGTATATTTCTAAAAACAATAAGCTCACAACAAGGCAGGAGCTGATGTGACTTTTTCACGTTCTTTCTTAAAATTGGTAGTTCCTTTGCCTTTTAATTGGCATTTTCAAAGCCATGTTCTTTAGAAACCTAGGTCAGAAGGATTTGGGTAGATACTGTCCCAGAAAGGGTTCCCTGGTGCAGTGAGTTTAGAAAATTCTCGTTGTACAGAAAAAAGGATAGTCTTGATGGCAGAACTTCTCAGACCCCTTCCTCTGCTGACGTGTGACGTGAATAGTTAAAAGGGGGCTGAGTTTATGTGTTTTCAAAACTTAGATCCCTTCATGGTATGGAAAATCTGAGAAGGTATTTCCCATGAAAGACACCTTAGGAAATGTGCCTTGGGAGAGTTGTGCTCTTTGTGACTGTTGAAGCTGAGCCGTTGGGAGAGCTGTGCTCTTTGTGACTGCTGAAACTGAGGGAAAGTGGGGTCTGACCCGACCTTGAGAGGAATGAGATCCAGAGACAGGTGTGACCTCCTGCCTGGCACAAGTCACCAGGGTGCCGATGAGACCCAGGGATTCCTAGCTTCCTGTCCAGTGTTGGGGCCACCAAATCACACTTTTGTCACATTTTAAAACATTCTCATATTCTAGAATCCATGACATCTCACAGAAGGTGGAACTCAGAAACACCCAAGTTCCGTGATCTAAGGACCTTGCACTTGAGGCTCCCTTTTTCACGCATGAAATGTGAGAATAAAAACTCACAGAACTGTATGCCAAAAACAGTAAATTTATCATATACGTATGTATAATGTTCTTTAAGGTATATTCTTAAAATTAATGACATAAAATTCCCACACTTGAAAAATAATATGGGCAGAGTCTGTTGCCTGTCACAGGATCAGCGTGAGGGGTAAGCAGTGAGCAGATGTGAACAACGACATGGTCTGAACAGAAATTACTACTTACACACTCTGAGGAAAATAAAACGCCTAGCAAAAAATTCAACAAAAACCTAACAGCTGAGTTTATTAGCAAGGGCATGCCAGGGACTGCCAGGTTACTCCCTGGTGACAGCAGTGACCTAAAAGCAAATCATGCTCCGCATAGCTCATAGCCTCACTTCAGTATCGCAAGAGAGCAAAACATTCCAAGTCACACAGATGCAGGTTCCAAACTTTTTCCTCCTTATTATCCACATGTTTTGCTGCTCTGGGTCTCAGTTTCCCCATCTATAAAGTGGGGATTATGGGCTCTTCTTCCCAGGAGTGTATGTGAAGGGCCCTGCAGAGGCCCGGCCGTGTGGTCTGCAGCCTGACGCATGTGCTGTTTATTCGCTGCCGTGTTCTATAGCAGGAACTCCGCTAGGTAAGTTCTTAAAGGAAGGGGTTCCAACAGCTAGAAGAAACAGCTCTGCAGACCTTTGCCAACAGAGTAAGTGCAGGAAGGGCACAGAGGAGGCCTCCACTCCAGCCCTTCTGGGGGAAGGTGCATATTCTGAGCCTGAAGAGCCAAGTAGGCATTAGCCACATGGCAAAGGAGTGAAGAGATTCCAAAGGAGGGAAACACAGGGCGGCGCCTGTGGCTCAAGGGAATAGGGCGCTGGCCCCATATACCGGAGGTGGTGGGTTCAAACCTGGCCCCTGCCAAAAACTGCAAAAAAAAAAAAGGGCAGGAAACACACAGAGAGAGAGAAGCAGAGGCTGGAAAGGAGTGCTTGAGGAACTCTACATGCTTCCTCTGGCCCAAGTGTTACCTCCAAGTGAGGAAATTAGAGAGGTCCACAGGCACCCCAGTCCCAGGGACTCCAACGCCACCCATAGGAGTCTGGGCTCCATCTGCACCAGGAAAGAACTCACTCAGAGAAACATTCTGGGCTAAGATGTCACAAGAGGCTAGGTGAGGTGGCTCACACCTGTAATCCCAGCACTCTGGGAGGCCGAGGCGATGGATCGCTTGAGGTCAGATGTTCAAGACCAGCTTGAGCAACAGTGAGACCCAGTCTCTACTATAAACAGAAACATTAGCTGGGTATTGTGGCAGGTGCCTATAGTCCCAGCTACCCAGAAGGGTGAGGCAAGAGGATCTCTTGAACCCAGGAGTTTCAGGTTACTGTGAGCTATGATGCCACAGCACCCTACCCAGGGTGACAGAGTGAGACTCTGTCTCAAAAACAAAACAAAACAAAACAAAAAGGACATCACATGACACCAGGCAGAAGTGGAAGATGGTAACTGGTCATCCTAATTTTCTCCTCAAAGATGGGATTTCTCAGGAAGAGTAAACGGTGGCCACTATGAAGCATGTGCTCAAGGACTTTGAAACTGTTCGTGTCCTCTGGCCCAGCAATTTAGTGCTGGGGATTTGTCCTCAGTAAATTACTCACACAGGCTGGAAGAATTATACACAAACATATGGCCCAGAATCAGTTATGATGGTACAATGACACTACTAAGGGGGCAGCATTCAACTACTAAAGTATTTTCCAGAAGTTTTTAAGGACAAACAAAAGTGCTAGATAATAAAATGTTAGGAGAAAATGCAAACACAAAACTATCTAGGGATAACTCAGGGAGAAGTGGGTCTTCTGGGAGAAACTGACGTCCCCCCATGGAGACTTTGGGGTGCCCCCTGTGTCCTCACCGCCCGTGAAAGCACACCCCTCTCCCACAACGTCCATCACTCCTGATGATCACTGTTCACGTGCCTTCTCTTGGTGAGCTGGACATCCCTCTGTGGCCAGGGAAGCCTGTGTATGTCACCCCTATATCATCAGGGTCCAGCTCTACTCTGGATTTAGCAAGTGTTTGCTGAGCAGGAGGGTGGGGGTGCTAGAAAGGAGGCAAAGGAAAAGGGAGGAAGAAGAAAGAGAATGTTTTAAAAAAGGAAGAAAAGAAGGATCAGATAAAAGAATGATAAGGAGGAAAGGAAAGACAGAAAGAAGTGGAAAGAAAGAAAGGGAAGAAAGAGGAGAGGCGAGAAACAAACAGGAAGAGATAAAAGAGTGGACTGACTCTTTCAATAATAAAACTAAATGTCTCTTTTCTGCTTTTAAAAATTCCCTGAAATCCTACCCCCACTGGCTGGGAACAGGCTGCTAAGTGCAAAGCCTGTGTAATACAGAAGATGCCTAAAGGCCTCCTTGTACAGGTCCACCAAAACCCTGTGCTGGGCAGAGATCGTGTTTCTATTGTCAAATGCCTGGTGAGTCAGAGGAGCATCCAGGCAAGAGGAAAAGCTTCTTATCCAAACCTACTATTATCTCCTATTCATCCCCAACTGGGAGGAGAGAGCTGATGAAAGTAGGACACTTTTGTTCTTTTCACAAGCATTAAGGGTTATGTTGACCTCTGCTTATGAAAATTAGCCTTTAAAACTCCAGGCATTCTTATCCATAAAAACAGCAAAATAAACAACCATGAGCCCCACTCAGCAGGGAAAGTTCCTGAGCACAGTGAATTGGTTGCATCCCTGTCCACTCCTGAGTTCTGCACACCCTCTGTCATGATGGGAATAAAATCTGTCATCTCCGCCATGAAGGCAGCTGTCAGAAGGTATATAAAATCAATAAAGGTCTGGAGATCCTCAGAAGGAAAGAAGAAATGCTGTGCTTATCAAATCAACACTTATCCAGAAATGACTGGTTTAGCACCCATCCCTACTGGGAAAATAGCAGAGAACCAAGGTTGTTATTACAGAGACAGAAAAAGGCAGTGGTTATGTCATCAAGGAGGGAACATTTGGACTGAGTTCTAAAATATTAGTTGACGTTCACAAAGCTGGAAAGATGGGGAGGAGAGGAACGCTCCAGAAAAATGGTACTTAGACAGACAGGATGTTCCGAAAGTTTTGGATTGCATGTGGAGGTGAGAAATACACTGGTGGATGGAGCAGAAAGGGTGGGGTGGGGTGGGGTTGCTGTCCATAGTGCTGAAACACCACCGGGCAATGGGACGGGAAGTTTCTCCAAACTCAGGGATGCTGAAGATGGATCCCTCGGCCTCCTACTCATCCAGACTTGTAGTTTCTTAGCGCTTTCCTTTCTCAGTTTCTCAGCACATTTTTAGTCTTTGCTCCTCACAGAACCAAAATCATCGTGACATTCCATAATGAGTAGCCACCTTCAAGGGCCTTCAGGTCTTAGTATCCCCCTTTCAAAGCTTTAATTCTCCCCCACCCCACCCCCCAGAGGCTGGGGAAGGCCAAGTGACTCCCATGGCTTCTCCCCACATGGTCCACTAATGCAATGACTGGAATTTGGGTCAATGAACAGATGAGTGTCAACACAGGGTCTCAGAGGTCATGCAAATTTGCATGAGGTTGCCAATTCCTCAGTGGGAAGGGCAGGAAAGCTCAAGGTAACTAAATGACCAGTGTCTTCTGGAGAGATAAGAAAACCCTTTCTTTCCAAAGAGCAATAGGAAAATGAGCATCAAAGAGATTAGAAAAGCTTCATTTTAGTAGAAAATGCTTTCTTTTAAGACAAAGGAGATGTCAAGGTAAGTTTTCAAAGTTATTACTCCTTCAAATCCCACAAGCAAGTGAGGTTCAGGCTCATGGTTTTTTTGTTTGTTTGTTTGTTTGAGACAGAGGCTCAAGCTGTCACCCTGGATAGAGTGCTATGGCATCACAGCTCACAACAACCTCCAACTCCTGGGCTTAAGCGAGTCTCCTGCCTCCACCTCCCAAGTAGCTGGGACGACAGGCACCCACCACAACGCCCAGCCATTTTTTGGTTGCAGCCATTGTTGTTTGGCAGGCCCGGGCTGGATTCGAACTCGCCAGCTCAGGTGTACATGGTAGGTGCCTTAGCCCGTTGAGCCACAGGCACCGAGCCCAGGCTCATGTTTTGCAACTCAGAAATTTGGTAGGATAGGTAGGAATTTCCCCACCCCCTAAACACACACACAGACACACACCTCGCAGCATGGCACCATAGCCAGCCTGATCCTCAAAATGCTCTGGAATTGCCTGTTGAGAATTCTAATCTAGGTGTTTTTATCAAGGCTTTCATTTACCAGATCTAGATTACAGGCCAGGAATTTACACTGTTAACAAATATCCCCAAATAATTTCAAAATACACCCTCTGGCAGGTTGTGTTTATTCATTCACAACTCCTCCTGCCCTCCCACCTTGCCATGCCCCGATGTGGGTGCAATGTAGCCCCTACTCCACCAACTGTGGGTGTCCCCACAGGACTCACTCATATGCAGAGAATGAGAGAGGTTATAGCACACCAGTCCCAGCACAAGAGACAGGTGGGACTCAGCGTTCCGTCATCAGTCACCCTCTGCCAGGAAAACTGCATGGGCCAAGGAATTACAGCCCTAGAATGGGTGCCATGAGGAGTCTACCTGACCCAAACAGAAGCCTAAAGACAAATCTACGTGAGCCCGGCTAAATGTCTACACCCCACAAACCCCAGTGAAATAAATATTTAATAAATATTTGTTGTTATAAGCCACAGTGTTTAAGACATGTTTGTTATGCGGCATCACTGCATCAAAGCAAATTAATACACTGTTGAGATTGTGTGCTAGGATCCACAGGAATTGCTGTGTGAGAGGTCTTCTAGATCAAGTACTTTAAACTTTGATGACCTGGTTCCTTGCAGCCCCAAATACTGCCACCCACCCCAGCTTCACACATTTATTCATAGGACCAGCCCACTTGCCTTTTATTTTGTCTCAGGGGACAGCCTGTCAGCTCGAGGTTCTCTGCCACACTATCTGGGAATGCAGTTCAAGAAGTGACAACAGATATTAGACTGAATCTAATTAACACATATTTGTCCTCCCCTTGCATAAGTAGAAGGAAGGGTGTCTTTTTCCTCCTTCGTGAATTAGAAATACAGGTGGTCCCCATAGATTGCAGGTCTTTTCTGTGAGCACTGCTGTGTTTCCATGACAACTGAAGTTATAACAGCCCCTCATACCTGAAGACATTCAGGAAATACTCCCTGATGAACTGACTACAGACAAAATAACACACCCCTATCTTTTGTGTCCTAGGACATGATCAATTCTGGAATATGATCCATGGGCTGATGAGAAGAAAGTACATTCATTGGCTTTGGGATGGTATGCTCTGTATATGTCTATTAAGCCCCATTGTTCTAGGGTCTCCTTTAAGTCCCTTGTTTCTTTGTTTAGTTTCTCTGTTTAGAGAATCTGTCCAGTCTCTCAGAGGGGTGTTAAAGTCCACAGCTATTATGGTGTTGTAGGGTATCATATTTTTCAGAACAATTAGGGTTTGTTTCATAAATCTGGGAGCCTTTCAGTTGGGTGCATATATATTTAGAATTGAGATGTCCTCTTGTTATATTGTTCTCTTCAACAGTATATAGTGACCATCTTTATCTTTCTTAAATTTAGTTGCTTTAAATCCACTTATATCTGAAAATAAGATTATGATCCCCTCCTTTCTTCAGATTTCCATTCACCTGAAATATTGTTTTTGAACACTTCACCTGAGTCTTGTTTTGTCCTTCACGGTTAGGTACATTTCCTAGAGACAGCATATAGATGGCTTGTGCTTTCTTTGTCCAATCAGCCAGCCTGTGCCTCTTCAGTGGGGAATTCAAGCCATTCACATTTATTGAGAGAACTGACAAGTATGGTGGAGCTCTACTCATCTTATTTTGTGAAAGTCCATTGTTTAGTTTTATCCTGTGAGCTATTTTGGAAGGAACTATTTCTCCTACAACTCCTTCAACAGTTGCTTGTTGTGGCAAATTTCCTCAACATTTGCATGTCAAAAAAAGAGTTGATGTCTCCACTGAATTTGAAGCTTCGGTAAGCAGGATACAGAATCCTAGGATGAAAATTGTTTTGTTTAAGACGGTTAAAGATAAATGACCACTTCCTTCTGCCTTGAAAAGTTTCAGCTAAAGGGCAGCGCCTGTGGCTCAAAGGAGTAGGGCACCAGCCCCATATGCCAGAGGTGGCAGATTCAAACCCAGCCCCAGCCAAAGAACTGAAGGGAAAAAAAAAAAGAAGAAGAAAGAAAGAAAAGTTTCAGCTGAAAAGTCCACTGTCACCCTTACGGATCTGCCCCGTAGGTCAACTGGTGCTTACTCCTGGCTGCTTACAAAATTTTCTCTTTTATTTTGACCTTGGTCAGGCACATTAAAATGTGTCTTGGAGATGCTCCGCTTGTGTTGAGATGACCTGGGGTTCAATATTCCTCTAAAAGGACGTGTTGAAATCTTTAGTGATGCTTGGGAAATTTCATTTATGATATCCTCCAGTAGAGGTTCCATTCCTTTGGATGATTCCTCCTCCCTCAGGGATACCTATAATTTGTATATTTGAATGTTTAATTAAGTCCCATAATTCTCTAAGCAATTGTTCCACATTTACTTTCTTCTTTTCTGCCTCTTTAAATGCCTTAGTTAGCCCAGAACCTTATCCTCTACCTCTGACATTCTTTCTTCTCCATGGTCTAATCTGCTATTGATAATTTAGCTTCTATTGCACCTGTAAGTTTCCTGAGTGACTTCTTCAATTTCTTAAGCTCTTATATCCCTTGTAATTTCATCACGTCTTTCATTCATTCCTTGGGTCAGTTTTTGTATTTCCTTTTGATGATTTTCCACTTTCCCTTCAATTCCCTTCATTGTTTTTGCCATCCATACTCTAAACTCTCTTTCTGTAATTTCCGTAATTTCGTTATAGGTGGGGGCCTCTGTGGTAGCTGTGGGTCCTCATAATCCCTTGAGAGGTTTTATCTGTCCTGTTCTTTCATGTTACTGGAATTTTTTGTTGGTTCCTCATTATGTGTGTTTTCTTCTTCTTCACTTCTTTCCCCTACTTTTTCCTCTCACTTACTCCTTCTCCTTAAATTTCCTTGTCTCTGTGCTTAGGTGTTAGAGTAGCCTTTTAGTACAGGGAAAAAAGGAAGAGAAAAGAATGAGAAAAGAGAAAAGAAAGAAAAAGGGAATGAAAGAATAAACATTTTAAAAAGAGAGAAAAATGATGGAAAGAGAAACACAGGAGTAATAGTGGTGTTTGGCAGGGCACTTTGACCCACACCCACAATTCCAGGACTCTGTGGGACCAGGCCTGGTGGGTCTCTCAAGGTCAGGAGGTCCCTCTCAGTTTGAACAAAAGCATGACCCCACCTCTGCCAAACATAGAAGAAAATCAAAAGAACATATCCCTATCGTGACCCCAAGAGTGGGCAGAGCCCCCACACTGCCCATAGAAGGGTGACACTAGCTATTCACGCCTTCTATGCCTTGACCCATTTGTGTGTTTCCTGGTCTCTGCTTCATGCCTTACACAAAGAAATCTGAACAGAAACTCATTGCCCCAATAAATTCACACTCCTTGAGCTCATACTAAGTGCCAGTTTTGTATTTTTCACTTTTAATTCTTACATCACCTGAAGACTTGGGTATGACTGCTACAAATGAGCAAACTCAGAGAACTGACATAATCTGCTTGAGGTCACACAGCTGAGAGATGGTACAGCCACCTATACCACGGCCACCCCCCGCCTCCTGGTGGTTGGCCCAGTGCAGTGGCAGATGGGGGTGAAGGCTGACCTGGGGAATGGGTAGTGGTTAATGTGTCTGAGATTCAGTTTCCCCCTCTGTAAAATGGGGACAAACCATATAGACCACAGTGGACTATTCAGCCATTTGTCAGGTAAATACTCCATGCCTCACGCCTCACCTGCCCTCCTCACAGGACTGTTGTGAATGTGCTCAAAGAGGTTAAAGCAGATTGAAGGCTCAGAGCTCTCCAGGGGAAAGACACTGAACACAGAGACCTATTCACCTATAAACACTGATGATGTCTCTGGCCATCCAGCTACTTTCATCAACTCATTTCATGCTCGTTTAACACAGGGGCAATGTGAGTGGCTGGCCAAGGACACAGGCACAAAGGCCAGACTGGCTGGGTCTTTATCTGCCCCACACTGCCAAACCCTGTAATGATGGTGAGGTCACTTCTCTGTGCTTGAGTTTCTTGTGTATAACACAGAGGGAAATTTTGAAAATTAAATAAATTAACATATGGATGGCATTTCAAACAGTGCCTGATTTTTAAAAACCTTGCAACACAGGGAGTCAAATCTCATTAAAATGCTCAGTACCATCCTCAGCTTCTCTCTAACCTTCTACCCCAAACCTAACTCTTTTCCAGATCGTGCTGTACCTACTCTGGAAATGTTTTCCAACATACCTGCTAATTTCTACCTCCCACTGCACCTGCCCCAGGTCAGCCCCCTCCCATCTCCCACTGCACCATCCCCAAGTCAGCCCCCTCCCATCTCCCACTGCACCATCCCCAGGTCAGCCCTCACTCTGCTTACCTATCTTGTACCCTCCACATGGCAGCCAGAGTGACTGTCTCTAAAACACAAATCCAATAATGTCTCACTTCTTCTCAGAACCTTCCACCATCTTCTCCTCACCTGTAGGACAAAGCACAGCTTCCTGTGCTCCTCCCTGCCATGCCCTCATTCAGCCTTTCCCCAGCATGTTCATCTACTCAGACCACTGAGTCTCCTGCTGGTCTGGTCTGCCCACGCTTCCAACTTCCCCATCAGGCACAGTGTCCTGACTCCAGCACCATGTGGTCACTCTTAGAGCTCCCACAACATGAGGCTCGTACTCCTTGGTCAGCTTTGCTCAATGATGCTTCAGCTTCCAGCCCAATTTCATATGTCTTATTTTCCCCAAGAGACTGTGAGATCCTTGACTTTATGCCAGAATGGCAGCTTATTCCCACACAGCTTTTTAGCTGGGTGATCACTGGCAAAAAGCTTCATCTCTGTTGGCTGCAGTTTCTTCATCTATAAACAGAATCAAAGTACCTGCCTCATAGGATTACTTAAAATAATACTCAATAGCACTCAATATACTTAACATTGGCCCATAAAAGCTAACATTCTATGCCAAGTGTTCTGGGTTTATGCCTTTAAGGAAGCAGGAAAAGGTTCCATTGCTTTTATCAGCTTCTCAAAGGAGTCTATGGCCTCTGAAAGTCTTTAGCTTAAAAGGTGCACAATAAACAAAGCTTTATTCTGAATTCTTTTTGCTTTGCATGCTCAGAAATGAGCTACAGCAAAAAGAAAAATAAAGTAAAAATAAAGTGAAAGGGTAAAGAAAAATCCAAATATTGTACCTGGAAGTTGTACTAGATGAGGAACATAGTACTGGGGTGCTGGAAGGAGGTTCTGGATAACACAAGAAATTATCTCTGTGACTCTAGGAATGGCTACATGGGAGGGGAGGAAACGTGAGAAAATTTTTAGGGCAAAAGCTGAACAGGAAGGAGACTCCCACTCCATATAAAGAGCTTTCCAACAGCAGAACTATCTAAAAGTAAAGGAAGCTGGTGAGCCAGCCATCAGAGGGATGCAAAGAGAAATATTTGGAACTCCCCCTGCCCTAGAGAGGAGAAGAATGGAGACAGGTAGCAAGCAAGGGACAGACATTCTTTCCTGCCTCCTCAAATGCACAGAAAAGTTTTACATTATGTGAAATGCACAGAAAAGTTTTACACAATGTAAAACGTTCCTTTCAACTTTGGGTTATGGAAATCAGATATTTGCTGACATTTTATTAGGGTGCAAGCCCTCAGGGTCTAGGCATATGGTATGATAAAAAGTATGTGGCAACACAGTTTGGGGACAGGTACAAAGTTTCCTCAAACAGCCACCGGCTTGCTCTATACCATTCTGCACCAGATCCGATGGGACTTCCTATGCAATGGATTCGCAAGTCCTGGCAGCAGCTCATTATTCAGGCAATGCCCCAAGGTGCAGACATGGAGGGCTCCTGCTGTAAAAGCTTCTGTCCAGTGTGCAATGCAGTGAAGCTCCCATCATGAAACCAGATCTGCCCTCTCCCCCCTGTAGAGGTACCCTCCTTTTCCTTTGCAATCCAAAATTCCTTCATCTCTTTCTGGATGGCAGCTGCCTTAATGCTAAATCCACAGATAGGGTATTTGTTAAGGAAGACTAAATGCAGTTGTGGCTAAAACCTCATTCAGCAGAGAATCACAGTTCACAACCTGGGCTTCGTCTGCTCACTCGCACAGTACGGGGTCCCTGCTATGAATCACGAGTGTGCCAGAATGCCCCTGAGATGCTGAGGAGAATCAGACATTGTCCCACTTCTCCAGGTATTCATGGCCAAGTGCAGCAGATGGACATGAGACAGCAAAGGGCTCGCAGTTCCCAGCCCCAGAAGGAAGGAACCTCCATAGACAATAGCTGCTGCAAAGGCAGAGCCAGAGAGGCTGAGCCTAGTCGAAGAGAAAGTTCTAGAAGCCTGGGGCACAGACCCAAGGATGGAGTGTGGAACTCCAGATAATTCCTCCTTTTAGGGTCTTGCTCTTATTTTCTAGACCAGCCTCTCTATGAAGCATCCCAGACCCCGCTGAAGCCACCAACATCAATTTAGAGTTGTCTTTTCTCTGGGCAATATTATGGCATCTTTCTAGGGCAATAGTTCTCAACTCTACTGTGTTCATGACGTACCTTCAAACAGAATAAAGCTTTTCAGAAGGGATTAAAGACCCAAATTAACACAAAGTAAGTCTGCCACCATGACCAGCCCATCCTACAACAGTGCCTTTGTGTTTCTTTCATGGGACCTACTGGCTGCTGACCGCTCACTGGCTCTTCAGCACCATGGAGCTGTCCATGCCCTAACTCTGCTCTCCTACATGTTCAGAGGACAAAATCTTCTGATGGTCCCTGTCCAGGCTACAAACTTTCCTTCCACCCCCCCCAACCCCCAAAAGCAAATTAGACTCTAATCAACACTGCTTTTTTTGTTTGTCTGTTTTTTTGGAGACAGAATCTCACTATGTCCAGCCCTGGTAGAGTACTGTGACATCACAGCTCACAGCAACCTCAAGTTCTTGGGCTTAATTAAGTGATTCTCTTGCCTCAGCCTCCCAAGTAGCTGGGACTACAGGTGCCCTCCCCAATGCCCGGCCATTTTTGGTTGTGGTTGTCATTGTTGTTTGGTGGGCCCAGGCTGGATTCAAACCTGCCAGCTCTGGTGTATGTGGCTGGTGCCCCAGCCGCTGAGCTACAGGTGCCGAGCCAAGACTGTTCTACTTGTAAGAGCTCATGGTTCCTCCTCAGAGGTGTTGCTAGAATAATTTGTAGACTTTGGTTGTAGCAAACGAACTTCAGATGCTGATGAAAACTTAGCAGCACATCTGCAGAGGATATTTTCAGTACACTGCTGTGCTCACAGTATATGGGCTGAAAACCACTGGTTGCTAAAATATCTTGCATTTTGCTACATTCTACCAATGTCTCTGTACGTGGGTCCCTAATGTCTATCTCTAGCTGTTGCCTCTCACCTCAGATTCAATCTATTCCCAAATGCCCAGTGAGACAGCTCTTTTGAGCATGTTCACAACTCCAAGTCAACCTAAAAACCAATGCTGGGTCCTGCTCGCCTCATTATCAGCTTCCACAGTTGTTTGTCAGCATCTCTCACGTGTCAGAACTTTTAACATTTAATCCCCATATCTCCTCCAGATAGACTGGCTTTGAGTGCCCCATTGACCTAAGGTTTAGTTTGATTATGACTTGCTTTGACCACTACACAGGGCAGATATGAAATATGGCAGAGTTGAGCAAAATTCAACACAAATCAGGTTGCTGCCAATCTCTTTTGCATTTCTGTTCCTTCAGCCTAGGTCTCAAAGTAAAGACTTACATGAAGCATGGAGCAGGTTCTCTATACACAGCACGCCAGGAGCCAAGGGCAAACTTACGGCCAACCCACAGCTCTCATGTGCTGTTCACAAAAAAAAAAAAAACAGGTGCATGCTGTTGAGACCTGGAGGTTATGTGCTACATAGCAACACTGACTTTACACCATCCCCCATAATCATCACAGCAGCTCACCCTGCTGCACTTACTATACGCAGACATTATTCTAAGCATCCTACATATATTAACTAATTTAATATTCAAGAGAAAAAAACCTAGGAAACATTATTATTCTCATTTTACAAATGTAAATTTGTAGAGAAGAGAAATAGAACGAGTAAGTAACTTGCCCAAATCACACCGCTTGTTAAGTAAACACAGGCAGTCTTCAAACCCAGATAGTCTGACATCAGAATCCACATTCTCACACTGCCTTCTTCACACCATCCTCCTAGCTCAAGTACCGTCCTGTTCCCCACAGAATAAAGGCCTGTGTGTCCTATAACTGGGAAATGAATTATAGAATCCAACTCCTTCACTGTAAAGAAAAGGAATCTGAGGTCCAGGGAGAGGTGACTTGATCAAAGAGCCCATTAGTATCTGAGCCACATTTAGAACTCACATTATTTCCACCACTTTGAGTGCATCCTGCCCAACTTTCAAAGCCTTGTAGAATCCTCCATCCACAGACCTACCAAATTTACTTCCCATTCCTAGACCTCTGATTTAAAGCTGAGAGTGATACTTCACACTCTCATTTCACCCAGCCCAGGACCCTCCACGCTACCCCACCCATCTTGCATGCTCTTCCCTTCTCTCCTAGTTTGGGTCACCTTCCCAAGCTCACTGCTTTGGCTGAGGATGAGTCCTCTCTTCCCTGAGTCCCTCTGAACCTGTGCTCTGCTCCACACTTCACCCTGTAGCCTTTCTTCACTTGTTTCATGTGTATGCGCTTTGTCACTTAGGTGGCAAGATCACTGAGTTTAGGGATCATCGGGGGTGCGTATACGTGTGTGTTCTGCATATTTGGTCTTAGCCAAGTTCATAGTGATGGCAGTATCACTCTGATAGATTTTTTAAGAATTCAAGTTAAGCAAAATAATGTTTTCCCTAAAAATACAGCCCACTTCTTCCTCTCTGATCATGGCCTTGATATCTCTGAGGCTGTTTGCATCTCTGCCCCAGAGGACAGAAGCCCAGCATCACTGTCAGATGTCCAGCTGCAGCCTCTCCAGTCATTCACAGGTTTGTCCTTTGTCCTCCCTCGGTCAGTCCTGACATTTGACGTCCATCTGACTTCACTGCATGATAACACATCAATGTAGGCATCTCAAATCGTTTGTACAAAAAGGCAGGGGAATAAACTGAATATCTATAGATAAAGTGAATTCCACTCTTGGGAAGAAGTATAACAGGTCTCACATATTTGCATATTAGGGTAACTAATTCAGCCTGGTATCTTCACTTAATCTTTCTTCTCTGATTAGCTTCACTCTTTGATTAAACACGTGCACTCTCCCTCTCTCACACACACAGAGGTTCTCCTAACAGGAAGACCAGCCATCTATCTTCCTCATTTGAATCTGAGCTCTCTTTCTTCCACAGGCCAGTACATTTTACAAGCACTAACTCTCAGTTTAATCTCTGGTTAACAGGGAGATGTGTCCAGGCTGCCTTCCTCACAGCACTGTCCAGAGAACTGAGAGGTAATGGCAATCAAACACACATGATCAATTATTCACGAAGTCGTATTTTTAATAAACCATTATGGAGGACACTCTTGACATTCCCCTACAATTGGACAGACCTCCCCTTTCAGTGGCTCTATTCAGAGCCATGAGCTTCTTCTGCAGTGCCATGAAGCCATGTGCCTTTGTCTGCTCAGAGCCACGCCCAGGATGTCCTACTCACTCAGTAGCTGCAGTGGGTACAAGCAGCAGCTTCAGCTAAGTTAATCCCCAGTGGTGCCATTCATGAAGATTAAAACACACACACACACACAAACACACAAAAGAGAGCTTTATAAATATTTTAAACAAGCCTTGAGGGAACAGAAGCTAAGTGTTTCTGCTTTTCCTCTTCCTTCTCTATCAGGCGACTCTATTTAATCTCGAGGAAAGGGTTGAGATGTAAAGAAGAGGGAAAGACGTTGCTGCCACAATCAACTTAAGTAAAACACCTTTCTAATCCAGCCGGCCTCCCCGCCTCGGTCCACCCTGCTCCCCTGCCTGCCAGGCTACTTCCGCCACCCTAGTTCTCCTGTCTCCTGTCTCTGAAATCATTGACAAAGCAGGGACCTTTGTCCCCATTAAGCAGAGGAGACAGCTGAGGCTCAGAGGGGCACAGAGCGACTCAACATTCAGCAGGTAGGGGCCTGGGGCTACAGCTGACAATTGTGCCTGCTACCCCTGTGCTTCTCCCCATGAACTGCTTCTCGATCCCTTTGCTTTCTTTTTATTTTTGGTCAGGATCTTGCTCTGCCATCCAGGCTACAGTGCAGTGGCATCTGCATCCAGCTCGAGGGCTCCTCCTGCCTCAGCCTCCCAAGCAGCTGGGACTACGGGTGCACACCACCGCACTTTCCTAATATTAAAATTCTCTGTAGAGTCAGGCATCTTGCTCTTCTTCAGGCTTGTCTCAATCTCGTCATCTCAGGCCTCCCAAAGTGCTAAAATAACAAGCAGGAGCCACCATGTCTGGCCCTTGATTTTTTTTCAAACTTCTGGGTCTCTCTACGGGCTACACACACCATGGCTGTCAAAAACACCTTAACCGTCTGCAGGATTTGCTGTATCTGCACGCAGACACTGCCCTTGGAAGCAAAGGGTGAGCACTCACCATACTGACTTCCCTTCAGTTTCTCCAACATGCCAACTCCTTTGCCACTGGGCCTCAACAGCCCACAGGTAGAACCGCACCTTCCTCCCTGTCCCCTCAGCTCCATCCTGAGGTCTAGTCTTAGAGTCCTTGCTGGGGTCTTCTCTAGCCCCATACGTCCCTTATGATTCGTACTGTGCTTTATTGCCATTTCAGGGGAAATGTCAGTCTTGCTGAGCTCTGGGAGAACAAGGACAAGCCCACCCACGTCCTTCCTGTTGTGGGGGCTGGCCATTAGCAACAACATATCAAAAAACTGCTATGGACCAGGTTAAGGCACCCTTTGCAAAGCCACAATATCCACCTATTTGTTTCATGGCATTTGGAGAAAGGATGTGGTTCCTGTCACAGCATATGCATTACCAGCAAAAGGTCATCAGGAAGATGAAAAGTCTTACAAGGAAGCCCCAGACAAGCTGCCCTCGCTGCTTTGTGCTTTTTCCTTCAAACTGCAAATCTTCCTGGCTGGGATGGGTGTCGTGTGCCAAATGAACACAAATCCCTCAAGAGCCTCTTTCACAGTAGCTAAGCATCACTTGCAGAATCTCTCCTCCTCATGCTTTGTAACCACCCTTTGAGGCTACAAGAACAATCCCTTTGATTTTCCTTTACCTACAAGTTGACTAATTGCTTCACATGAAGAACTAAAGCAGCCAGACCAGCCAGCTGTTCAGGAGCCCTTATTCTGTGCCTAATGCACTCTGGACACTTGGCCAGGGCCTTCTAGGATGCTCAGGAGTCCAATGAAGCAGCCCACTTCGGTTCTCAGAGCACTGAGATTCACACTGGAACCCAGAGGGTCAAAGTCAGAAGGCAGGGTAATCACTCAGGCTCAGCAGACTGGGACCATCCAACTTCCAGGGCACCATCCTACACCCCTGTCTCAAAGACCATCTTGTTAAGATTCCACCCTGCTGACTCAGGACCTGAGAGAGGCAGAGACCACATCCATCACCAGCCTCAGTTCCCCCGGGGAGCAAGGCTAAAGGTCTCAAAGCAAGGATCTGCTCAGACTAACATGGCCCTATTTCTTCCCACCTTGCCTACCGTGGGGCAAGTATATGCCTTTCATTGATCCTTTGCCAACTACATTGCTTACCAATTGGCCACCTACACCTCTGTGTCCCAGAGGACAGAACTTAGAGATAGCAAAGAGGTGGTCTGGACTCCCAAGGGTCACATCTCTGGATGGGAACTCGGTAGAGGCTGCTGGCAAGAAAGAGCTGAAGCTAGCTTGGGAGTGATTTTCTAACTCAAGACTCAACCCAGAGTTGGGCAGATGCAGGGTGGTCCTCACCTATGCTCCTGGCCCATGTGTCACCCTCAGAGCTTCACATAGACAATGCCTCCTTCCAAGGAATGTTACCAGGATTCAGTAAGGCAAGAATTGCAAACCACCAGGCAGGCCACTGGGCAGGATAGCGGAACATGCCAGCTCCTGCACCCTACCTCAGGCTACCCTCTGGTAGGTGCCCCTGGGCTGTCCCTGAGCCTGAACTCTGCAAATATGAGGAGCACGTTGCATCTCTAGTCCTTCCTGGAACCTCAGCAGTCTCCATGAAGAATTTGCAAATATGAGGAGCATGTTGCATCTCTAGTCCTCCCTGGAACCTCAGCAGTCTCCATGAAGAATTTTGCACGCCTAGAAGCCTGCCTCCTGGCACTGGCTGCTCCTGTGCCACCACCCTAGGCCAACAGGCCTGAGGTCTGCATCCTTCAGGAATGCTCTGGCTCCACTTTGATGCCAGGCAGGGCTCAGGGTGGAGGAGCTGGCCGGCTATGTCCTCAGCTCCCCACCTCCCAGACAAAGCGTAAAGACCAGGGTTCCTTTGTTTCCGGCCACACCCAGGCCACAGCCTTACTGCTCAGCCTTGGCCACCATCCCCTCACTTCAGTAGCCCAACTGTGACACTGTTAACCCTGGAGGGATAGCAGCACCAGTGTGGCCCCATTAGGTTATTTTTAGCTGCGGTGAGGGAGGGAGTCGAGCTCCCATCATGGCGTAATCTCTGGGTCCGGGACTTCCACTCCATCAGCACGGGGCGGGCCCGGAGAGTGGTGCTTGGTCTTTTTTCCTTCCTTTGGCGGGGAAGGACCAGGCTGCGTGGTGTAAGCGGAGGACAGAGCCCGGACCGCGCGCGGGAAGCTCAGCTCACCCTCCCCCGGCAGGCGCAGCGGCTAAGGAGGGGGTTCCGACCCCAGCGCCCCTCCCTCTTTTGTTCAGCTCGGCATCCTCCGAGTCCACGCCATCCTCCTGCACATCCCGTGGGGGGAGGGGGCTGCGAGCCCGCGGAGAGAGGGACTCCAGGCTCCAGCCCCGCCCCTCCAAGCCGGGCTCCCCACCATTGTCCCCAGAGGCTGGGGGGAGGGGGCTGAAAAGCCGAGACCGGCCCCGCCCCACCCGCGGCGACGCAGGAAGCCTTGGGGGCCGCCCCCGCGGTCCCCCAGCGGATCTGGACCCAGACAGCAACCACCCCCAGTCCACAAAGAAGGACGGCGAGGCGGGGACCAGGGCAGGGGCCGCTTACCGTGATGTGCGGAATGCTCTTCTTACCCTGGTAGGACATGGCCCGCTCTGGCGCCCTCGGCCCGGCCGGTGGCCCTGCGGACGCGGTGACAAAGGCCCGGGAGGGCTGGAGAGGGTCGGAGGCTCGGCGCCCGCGGCTGCCCACGCGTGGCTGCCCCGGCTGCTCGGCCCGCCCGCCCGCCCGCCGCTCCGGCTGCCAGCACCGCCCGGCTCGCCGAGGAGGGCGGGAGGAGGAGAGAGAGGCGAGGGCGGGGGGAGGGGGCTGCAGACACGCAGCTCCTCCCGGCGGCGCGGAGCGGAGCCCGATTCGCCCCTTTTGACTCGAACCAGGAAGCGCTTCCCTCGCGATCCCCACCCCGCCCCGCGCGCACCGCCCAGCCCGCCGACCCCCGCCCCGCGCGCGCCCTCGGCCGGGCCCAGCCGCGCTCTCGCGCTGGGGAGAGGTTGGTCGGCGGGTCCCTTCCAAAGGACTGGACCGGCTTGGGACGCGCAGGCACAGCCCGCGGGCAGCGCCACAGGTGTGCCGCACCGCATCTGGGCGCCTCCGGAACGTCTGCGCGGGGGCTACGGCGCGGGGGCCTCCTGCCAAGGGCTTAAGCGGCCGAGAGCTTTCTCGGCCCTCTCCGAGGCGCCCAGTGGCGCTCCCCTCCCAGCTCCGTTCCACAGCTTGTTTGTCCACCCCCAGCCGCTCCCTGAATGGACCGAGCTCTCGTCCATTTCGACTCCAAGCCTTTATTCCGGCTATAAGCGCTCCCTGAATAGCCTACCCCAGACAAAAGGTTACCCATTCTCCCAGACCTGTCTCCAATGCCTCACCCTGCCACCATCCCACTCCTATCCACCGGCCTAAGGAGGCGCCTCCCTGCCAGGGGAGGGAAGCGGCAGGGACAGAGGCAGATCAACCGCAGACTTAATCTACTCCGGTCAGCCACTCCCTCCCCACATGGCAGCCTGGCATCGGGGCCCCCAGGTCACCCTACAGACTTGCCAGGTGGACAGCAAGTGCTTGGAAGGGCAGATCACTGGCACCAAGGTCTCCGCAGCCTCTGGGGGTAGGTGAGACGTCGTAAGGAGAAAGAACACAATTCTGCTTCCCAGGGGAGTGGACCCAGCCCTAGGGCCCATGATTCAGACGCTGCCCTAGACAGGGCTGGGTAGGAAGCTTCATAGACTGCATAGCAGGACGGGGGGAAAGACGGGAAAGGAAGGAAAGTTAGGAGCCCTCAGCACTGGACAGGCACCCCAAATCACCAGGCTCTATCTACTGCTTCTCAGCTCCGCTTCTGCCAGTGAAGCCCACACCTACAAATCCTATAAAATGACCCATTTTTTCCTACTTTCAGACTTGCAGCCAGAGGGAGGGTATGGAAAAGCCCCTCCCAGAGTCCAGCTGTGGCCTACAGCCCTGACCGCCACCATAGCAGAGGCCAGTCCCCTAGTTGGGGGGGGGGGGTGAGGTGTAGGCCTTAAAATGAAGGTGGAGTTGTGGGCGCTGGAGAAGTAGCTTATAGTATTCCAGAAACACTGGGCTATCATTTCCCCCATTTTACAGATGAAAAAATGAGGCTTACAGAGGTAAAGTGATGTATCCCAGGTACAAACTCCTTCACTGCGGCCGAGTAGCAGCTGGAAGGCAGGCCCCAGCACACCCAGTCTAGAAGGTCAGGCCCCTACACCCATTCTCTCAGCCCTGGCTCTAGGCTGGGTCCTAAATCCTTGTCAATGACCGGAAATTGCAGGTGGAGACCATCCCGCCCACACACACACACACTCCCTTCCTCAGAGTTACGACCTAGGTTCCACACATCAGGGTGCTCCCGGGGGTCAGTCTGGAGATCTGAGCAGAAAGAGCTTCTGAGCTGGGGCCAAGACCACGTGCACATCGGGGGAGGAGCACCCGCCTGCGACTGGCCAAACAGATCGCTGCTCCCAAGCAGATTTCGCCAGTACAAAGCACCGCCGCGGCAAACGTTGCGCCTGCGCTGCGGAAACCCCTCCAGCCTCCCAGGAAGGAGCCTTGTAGGCGGGGGAAGGGCCAGGGCACTGGTAGCAAAGCGGTAGAGCGGTGAGGCCTTCCCCAGAATCTGAGCCCGCTGTAACCCAAGCTCCTGGGTCCGCAGAAAGTAAAATGCCCGCTCCAGGGAGACAGCCAGCCCCACCAGTTCACTGTCTGGAACCTCGAGAGCTCTCTGAGTCCTCCGGAGATGCCGCCCATTCTCCGGTACCCAAGAAGCCATGGAGAAAGGGCAAAGCGGACCAGAGAGGGAGAGGAAGGCGACGGGAAGAGGAGCGGGGGAAGTGAGGCGACCAGCATCCCCAAGCGCCAAGGCGCGGCTGCGGGACCGCCTAGGCTGACCCCAGCGCCGATGCCGGCGTTGGTGACATCGACGCAGATCCAGCAGGAGCTGGACTTGGAACAGTTCTGGGCCAAACACAAAGCGATCATTACTATCCGACTCTCCACTACGCCTTGAGGAAGGCTAGGAGAAGACGGCCATCTCACAGATGGAGAAGCTGAGGCTTCAGAGGCGAAGTGCTCTGGCTGGGTCTGGCCCCAGTTTCTCGGCCCGTGGCCCTGAAGCCTCCCGTTCCAATCCGGCTCAGGAGTTTAGCTCCCAAGCGAAGTCTGACCACCAAGGAAGAGGGTGGGAAGGAGGGTCTAAAAAGGGGTGGGGAAGAGGCGACTAGACTCACCACCTTCTCCGCCGCACACAGAGCCGAGGCGCTGCGTTCAGGACCACGGAGAGCTCCCGAGCCACAGAACGAGCCACCCGCAACGGGACCGGGCCTCAGAGACCCACCACTTTGACTGCCGGTTCCCAGCTCCTAGTCCTCTAGGAAGCCCTCCCAGATTTCTGCCTGGATCAAGCTCGGCCTCTCTCCAGGCTCACATGATGTCTCTTATAGCATTTTAACAGGGGGGGAGGGTCAATTAAAATTATAATGATAATAGTAAACAAAAGTCAACAAATATTTACCGAATGCTCACTACCTACTAGCATTAACTTATTTAATTCTTACAACGAATCCGTCCTTCAGTTCGGGGGGATTTCGAGGGTGGAACCGGGGTTGCCGAGCTGCAGACTCAGCACGCACCTGGGGCCTGGCATCCAGCAAGCTCAGGTGGCAAGCTCAGGTGTAGAGTTCAGGACCAAGCCGACAGCTCCCCGCCCTGCCCTCGGGTGCTTCCTTTGCCTTTGACCCTCTCCACCTATCCACATGCTACCCTGTCTTCCCCCAGTTCCCTGGAGACTCCCAGCTCAGGGGAGAAGACATTCTCTCTCCCTAACGACCACCTCTTTTAAAAAGAAAACAATTTATTTATTTATTTATTTTATATTTTGGCCGGGGCTGGGTTTGAACCCACCACTTCTGGTATATGGGGCCGGCGCCCTATTCCTTTGAGCCACAGGCGCTGCCCACAACCACCTCTTTCAAGAGCAAAATGATTCCCATGTCTGGAAGCCAGCGACCCCAGTTCAAATCCCAGCTTCACCTCCAACTTGTCCTATGACGTGGTCACAGTGGTGATGTGCTGTGATAGGGGTACCCCTTGGACATGCCGGGGCTTGGGGCAGGGGTACCGGTTCTAACGACCGATGACTTAAATCTTTAACCGCATCCTTCCCCCAGAAACCATGGGGGGGAGCCTCAGGAAAAAGGTTCCTTCCACCTTGCAGCTGTGTGACAGCAGGCTACTCGCTGACTGCCGCCCTCAGTGCCCCGTACATAGTAGGTGCCCTGTATGATTACTGATAAGCAAGCGGATGGCTGAACGTACGAAGAGGAGCGTTTCACAAAACAGAATGAGGAGCCCTGGGTTGTCCCAAATGTCCCTTAACGTTTTAAGGGTCCATGCGGCTTTCGCCAACTTACTTTCCCTCTCAGAACCTCGCTCTTCCTTCCTGCAAAAGAGAAGCCGAGCCCCGACCTCAGAGGTCCCTTCGGAGTCTCAGGGACTATGCGGCCAGCCCTGACCCAGTCGCTCAACCTCGCAGAACCTCCGGTACGATGGAGTGGGGGAGGGGCTCTCCCAAGCCTGGAGGCTGCGTCCGCACACCAGGACCCGGGCACTGCCCTCCGGCGGTCCCCGCCCAGGACCCTGGAGGGCCCCGCCCCCCACGTCCCGCCAGCGCGCGCCCCGAGGGTACCTGGCCATTGTCCCGACGGAGTGGCAGGTCGCGGGGCGCAGGGCAGCGGATGGGCAGCGCCAGCGGCCGCTCGTCGCGCTCGCCTGGGGAGCTGACTGCCGAGCCCGAGGGTTCGCTCACGTCGCTGGCCGTGTCCTCGCTGCCGCCCGGTCCCGGCAGGCCGACCGCGTCGGGCCGGCCAGCACTGCGGGGCGTGCGCGCCGAGCCGCGGCGGCCCACGCTGTAGGCGTCGAAGTCGATGGTCTTGTTCTCGTAGGCGCCCTCCACCGCGGCGAACATGCCGCCGTACTTCTGGCGCGGGGTCTGCGCCGCGCTGCCGGGCCGCGCCAAGTACACGGGCAGGTCGTCCTCCGTGTTCCACGCGCGCCGCCGGTCCGCCATCCCGGTCCAAGCCGGCCGCCCACCCGCGGCCCGCGGCCCTCGCCACTGCCGTGCGCCGCGCTCCGCGCCTGGGTACGGGCCCGCGGCGGCCCCGGCGCGACTGCGGCCAGGGGAGGGGAGAGGCGGGGCAGGGCGCGCGCCGGGGCGGGGGCGGGGCGGGGCCGGGGCGGAGCCTCCGGGAGGCTGCCTGTTAGCGCAGTGGCCGGCTACAAAGGACCAGGAGGCGGGGACAGCGATGGGGCGGGGAGGCACGGTGACGCGCGAGAGCCGCAGCGCCGGGGCGGGCGGCAGAACCGCAGTGCCCTCGCCGCACCTCCGCTTCCCGCCCCCAGGAGGAGGGCAGGGCCCTAGGAGAGGGAGCTGTGTGCAGCACACACGCACACACACGCCGAAGGCACACAGGTTTATGCCTGCACATCAGACTATCACACCAAACACGTGAGAGATGCGCAGTCGTACATCAAGCACACCTCTTTCTCCAGATACAGGCTCATTTACGCACGCCATGGACAATTTTTGTACACACATCCCTATATATGCTTGTACACATGCGGGGTTCATTACACACCAGAAATTCTCATTGTCACACAATCCCACACATACCCCGCATCGCACCGAGACTAATTGCACAACCGAGACACACACACATCGGACGCGCGATTCATTCCCTCCACACTAGTTTACGCTTGCTAGTTCCTGACACTGTGGTAGACAGGGACAGGGTCGTGAACAAAACAGACCGAGTCCTTGCCCTCCTGAAGCTGAACTTCTTTGGAAGGGAGGAGACGAGAAGAGCTCATTGATACACCCGGGGACGCTAAGAGCCAGGAAGGCCGGCCCAGCCCCAAAAGAGGGACGCGCTAGTAGCACACTCCCACGGACACGCAACAGAAATGCACTCTTCCACGTGAACCAGTGACTCACACATGCACACAGTGCTCACTCCACTAACACTGCTTCACAAAGACAATTTCACATGCCGGTGCCAAAAGCAACCCACCAGGCGACTCCACACACGTGCACTCATAAACTCCCGACAGCACGCCCACACACAAATCCACCCCAGAAAAAAGGGAAGTTGAAAGCTGAAATAGAAACGCTCCGGAGAAAGGAACACAACGGCATAGATTACCACACGCTGCACACACACACCTGGCAGTCACTCACACCAACCGCTCCATCCAGGGGCGCCCCCCACGGCCCTGGGTGGGGCTTACCCTTGCTGCTCCCGCAGCTTGCAGCCGGGGGGGAGGGACCCAGGGTTCCTCTGGCCAGGGATGGGCGACAGCATGGGGACCTGGAGGTCGTTCTACTGATGCTCTCCTCTGCCCACTCTGAGGCCAGGTCCCAGTACCCCTGCTCTAGACACGTTCCCTTATTTCTCTATGATTAGCAAGCAGAGGGGGCTAAGAGCCCGGGGTCCTGGTAGTCCCAGCTGTACCGTCTGAACAGGCAGAATCACCAGCTGCCAGTCCTCTCTACAGACAGTCCAGGACCTGGTGGGGACTCAGCAGGGAACATGAGTACCTGGCACAGCATCCTGGCCTATCTCCTCCCCATGCTGGGAGCTGTCCTTCAGCAGCCAGGCAAGCAGGCCTGAGCTCAGCCTGGCCAAGCCGGGAGAATCACAGACAGACAGGCAGACACCTGGATTTGCATTCTTCTTTTTGTGACTCTGGCGACCCACAGACTGAGGACTCCTGGGTGGGTGGATCCAGAGCCTCAGCTGACATCTCCCTGTATGTATTACCTTTCAGCCCTAGAACAAGCCAGTCTGTGCAGTGGGCAGATATTATTACTTCCCCACTGAGCAGATGAGGAAACAGGAGGGAAAAGAGAAGCCATTGCCTCATGGATCTGTCTCACAGCCGCTCAGCCAGGCCTGGACCTTGGGCTCATTTACTTGGGCACTTGGCGAGCCCTTTTTCTGTGCTTCAGAGTGAGACTAGTTGGGGGGGGGGGGCACATGAATATTTATTAAGTCCCTACCTTCAACAAATGTATAGGGGAGAGAGTGCTAAACACAGTAAGAACAGAAAGTATCTCACACACACACACCCTGCATCCACTGTCTTCTGCTCAGCCCACTCACATCCCAGACCCTCCCTCCTTACCCCCTCTTCTTTGTACCCTGTACATATTTCTGTCACAGACACTTCCCTCCAGGTTACAAGTATTTTCAATTATGAAAATGTCTATTTGTCCTGTGAAATGCTATCCCCAGCATGTTATAGGCAAGGAAATTCTGTGTTGAAGACCAAAAAGAAACTTATAAAGCTCCACAAATTTTCAGTGACTTAAACCAAAGAAATACCAGAAAATCCAATAATCTGAGTGAGAATTTGTGGGGTTCTACTCCTTGCTTGAATCTGTTCTCAGTGTCTTGAGAAGGCAGTCTCCTGGGCGCTGCTGGTGCTGATGGAGGTCTTACTACTTTTTAAGAAAATCTTTGTCAGAAAGAGCTAGGCAATTCTCAAGACGAGGGGTTGTAGTGTCAGGAAGGCATTGCTAAAGGGATGTTTTATGCCGAATCAAGATGGGATAATGACAGCTTCCACTTACAGAAAGTTCAATTCATGCTAGGGACCCTGGTGGGCGCTTAACAAATAGGAACTCTTTTGTGCCTCAGAGAAAACTTTGGGATACTATGTCAGCTTCATTTTGCAGAGGAGGAATCTGAGGCTTGCAGACTTAAATCACTTTCCCAGGGTCAGAGCTGGCAAGTGAGACTTCTAGGATTTAAACATGGTCGTCTGATGCCTTAACTACTATGCTCCTCTCTCCCAGGAAACCTGACTGAGACAGTCCCACCGGGAGCGGAGAGACACAGGGACCTGCTGTACATGGTATTCAGAAGAGTGTAGATGTTTGAGTTTCAATCCTGCACTCGGTGCAATCTTGAGCGACTAATCACACAACATCCGCCCAACACACACTTGGGCGCTCGCTGCATGTCACAGAATTTGTCACTCCTCATCACTCCTCTCTCCCCGACAGAGGAGGACCTCTGCTGTGTATGCCTACCACACATAAGGAGCTTTGTGCATGCTGTTCACGTCTGCACTGCCCACTGTAGGCCTTTCCCGCAGCCCCATGAGGCAGGACATGCCACCTCCCTCTTCAGGCTGGAATGCTGACCTTAAGCCCATTGCTCGAGTTAACCACCAGAAATGACTGAGCTGGGATTTCAATTCAGGTTTGCCTGAGTCCTTTCCACAGCATTTCATTCCATCTCAAGGTCAGTAACCCAAGCATAGCAGAGAAAGGGAAGCAGGAAAGAAGGCCGAGAGTGTAAGTTCGGAAGTGCCCCCACCAGCTTTCAGGGAGGTCAAGCAGAGACCAAGCAGAGGACGCCCTGAGCGAAGTCCCTCTACCCTGACAACAGCTGTAACCTCCCCCACCCTGTCCTCCGGGGAAGGAGTTCACATAATTGAATTACACCACCACATTTGGTGAAGGACAAACCTTGAGCTCATCCTATCAGACCATGAAGCCTTCCAGGCTGGTTGCAGAGAACAGAAAGGGACATGTCAGGTGGGGGCACAGACAGGACAGGAGAAGCAGTTCAGGTCTAGTGCAGATTTTGTTTAGGCAGAAAAAATAATTTTTTTTAAAGTATTAGTTGTAAAAAAAAGTTTTCAAAAAATGAAGGAAAGGGAATCCTAGTTTACTGTCAGATGTATAATACACTTAGCAAATCTGCAAGGCAAGTAATAGACTACCATGCTTTCCTCAGAGAGGAGAAGAGAGGTTCAGGGACATTACCCAAGCTGCCTAAGGTTATATGGCCAGCAACGGACAGAGATGCAGTTCAAAGCCAGGCCAATCTGAATCTGAAATGACTGCTTTTTCAGCACATAGGGGACCGTGGAGGGTAGAATAATGGCCCTCTAAGATACCTACATTCTAATCCCTGGAACCAGAGCATGCGTTAGTTCATGTGGCAATGCAGGTATGTGTGTGCTTAATCTAATGCTCTTGAGATAAAAAAAAAAAAAAAAAATGAGCCTAGATTGTCTGGAGGAGCCAATGAAATCCCAAGTGTCCTTTTTATTTTTGTCTTAGTTTTGAGGCAAAGTCTCTCTCTCTCTCTCATGCAGGCTGGAGCGCAATGGTGCAATCACAGCTCACTGCAGCCTTTAATCCTCCCTCCTACCTCAGCTTCCCAGATAGCTGGGACTATAGGCCATGATGGCATACCCACCTGAATGTTTTATTATTGTGGGCGGACCTCAAACTTCTGGCCTCAATTTAGCCTCCCACCTGGGCCTCCCAAAGTGCTGGGATTGCGGACCTGAGCTGCGGCAGCCTCACAAGTATCCTCTTCAGTGAGAAAGGCAGAAGTGTCAGAACCAGAGGAGGAAATCTCAGAGGACAGAAGCACAAGTCAGAATCAGAGGGAGATTTGAAGATGCCACTTTGAAGATGGAGGGAGGGGCATGAGCCAGAGAATGCAGGCAACTCCAGAGAAACTCTGCCTGCCAGAACCTTGACTTTAGCCACGTGAGGCCCGTTTTGGAATTTAGACCTTCAGAATATAAGATAACAAGTGTGTGTTGTTTTTAGCCACTCTTGGTAATCTGTCAAAGCCATAATAGGAATATAGGCATATAATGGGTCATAAAGGAAATCAATTATTTCTGCAATGTGGATTTAACTACTGAGAAAATAATTTATTTCCCACCAAAAATCAAAGGAGTCTTGGGTTCACTGCCTTTTGTGTTATGTCAGGGTCTACAACATTTTGTAACAAACCATTGATAAATTAAACGTTCAAAAGGGAAAAAAAAAACCTTTACTTGTGAAAAAGCATACATTTTAATGTACAAAATTACACAAATTATACATTTAACTAACATAGAAAAATACATCTTGATTACAAGAGAAATGGAATATTTTACACAAGGTGAAGCAATCATTACAAATTTTGAAAACCCCAAAAGGAAAGACAAGTCTGACTCACATCTGGCCAGGAATCGGGTGAGCCTCTCCGAGGACTGATCACTGTGTTTGTGTCACTGCAGGCAGCAAAGAGGGGACAGCTCACTGCCCCAGGGCCCCAGGAGGAGTCTGCTGAGCAGCATTCAGATGGGAGAGGTCTGCTCCCAGGTGAACGGCTATGTCTCACTGGTGGGAGAGGCAGAACTGGGACTGCCAAAAATCTGACCTTTGGACTTACTAATTCAATGTGTAGGAGTCCTTCTAGATTCACGCAACCGCATGGAATAGAATTATTGTGCATTTGGGCTCCAGTAAGGAAGTATGCAATGTCCAAACCGATGTGATTTCTGCCCAGGATTCAACCTGGAGGGAGTGAGGAGACCAGAGAGTCTCTGTCTAAACGAACTTGCAAGCCTTGCTTACCACGTTGCCAGCAACATACCTATGCCCTTCTCTGCCTTACCAACAAAAGCTGGTAGTGAAAACTTGAGCTGCAAAAGAGTCAGGCTTGGTGCCTGAACTTGAGCTGGTGGAGTAAACACCAGTCTCCACCGAATCGTGTCTGTGCAGAGCACATTTTCAAAGGGGTGAGGGAAGGTTCCCGACATTCACTAACGTGTGTTGGGTGCTTTCGGACACACGTGTCATCTCAGTCCCCACACCTTGCCCGTTGTTTCGGTGCAGAACTTTGAGGCAGAGGGGGAAATGGATTGTCCAACCTTACGCAGCCAGCTGGCGGCAGAGGCATGATCCACACACAGTGGGTCTGCCCCAGAACTTACTCTCCTTTCTTTCTTTCTTTCTTTCTTTCTTTTTTTGGGGGGGGCAGGTTTTCCTTTGTTGGCCTGGTTACAGTGTAGCATGGTTATAGCTCACAGCAGCCTCAAACTCCTGGGTTCAAGAGATCCTGCTGCCTCAACCTCCTGAGTACCTGGGACTACAGGTGCACACCACCATGCTTGGCTGATTTTCCTATTTTCTGCAGAGATGGGGTCTCATTCTTCCTCAGGCTGGTCTTAAACTCCTGGCCTCAAGCAATCCTCCCACCTCCACCTTCCAGAATGCCAGACTTCCAGGCATGTGCCACCACACCCAGCCAGCACCCCTACTTCTATTATAAGTGTATACCTTATCCAGGTCCCAATGAACAGTCCAATAAGAAGTTAATACGTATAACGTCATTACGGAGCCATTAATGTTCCCTACCACCTCTAATGTCACATTTGAAAATATTGTATGATATTCTTTAAGAAGAAAATATTGATACAAAGTTGATATCAAGCTTTCAGCCATTATTAACAATCACATTCCTGGAATTCTCAACAGCCCACCCTTTGGCACAGCCTTATTTTTGTGCTATCAATTATTCCATTAATCATTCCATGACTCCGTATGCTACATTTACACCAAAGACACCGAAGTCAGAACTGGGTGGCAGCTGTGCTTGCAGAAACCACAGTAAGACTTAGACAAGGTCGAAGGGGATAAAGAAAGCCCAACCCTTCAATCCCAACTCTGCTGATTTGAATGCAATTTTAGGTTCAAGGTGCAAATCATTTTTTTTTAGAAGTTCTCATAACAGAAAAAGACTAAATACATTAGCAAATCCCAGGAGGGGTTCCCTTTTCCTCCCCCCTTAAGGTGCCAGAGAATTTCAAAGAATTTATTTGAATGCCAGGTAGGAATGCAGTTGGCCATTTGTGCAAAGGCCAACAGTAGTCTTTGCTTACACAACTGATAAATCTATCTATCATAGAATATCTTTTTCTGTATACTCTAGAGTTTAGGACACAAACAACTGTCCCCAAGACACTCCTTTAGTGCGTCTATTATATCACCCAGTTGTATTATCTCAACGTTTATGTGACTGTACAGTGACCAGCCACCAAGAGCTTGACCCCAGTCTCTGCCACTCTCAATACTCCAGCAAATCACACATTTCATTTTCATAAGGACTATTGGCTCTTAAAAGGCCCCCTGAAGGTAAAGTTAGGAAGCTGATTCACGGTTGGAAATACCCTGAAGATGGGAAGTTCCTTTCTGTTGACTCTGAGCAGACACTTCTTTACTAGCTTGGAGGAAAAAGAAATATGCGTCTAAGATGGAAGAGATCCACAGTGGCATTGAGAACTTAATTAGCCAAGGAATGGGAGAATTGAAAGAGGCTGTTGATGGATCTCCCCCTCCTCCTTGCCTGCTATTAGAATCTCTGGGGAGCTTTGCAAAAGGTTTAGGGTGCAATAGTATACTCTAAAAGGTCCCTGCCTGAGAATCCACACAAGACAGCCTGGTTTAAGTTGCTGGGAGAGAGGCCTGGGCATCAGTTTTTGTAAAAGCTCTGCAGAACAGTCTGACATGCAACCAGGATGAAGAGTCATCACTACAAAGCACAATTTTTATTGCCTATAAATGGCCTCGGGTGGGAGGATAATGGGGAAGGGTGGCAGAGCTACTGTGGCACCCCCTTCCTGCCTTGATGCCCAGCCTGGAACCCAGCCCCCTGCACTGCATTGTCCCAATGGAGAAAAAGAAAAAAAAAATGATTGGGTGTCTAAAATACATCAGAAACGTCTAGCACTTCTTATTCTCAGAAGTTGACTGAGTTCTCAAAAAGTTTCACCTTCCAGATTTGGAATTTCACCCTGGAATCAAACAGGAGCTGTGACTCTCTTCAAAGAAGCTCACCAACCCAAAGGTGAAAAGCCCCCTTAACTTTATAAAGTTTACTCCGAAAATTGCTGAGCAGAACAAATAAAAAGGAACTCGTCTTTGAAAGGATCTGGGTTCTCTGTCCTCTGCAATGATGGGTAACAAAACTCATACCATAATCTCATTGCAAAAGCAATTCATAAACCTTTGATCATTGTTGTTGCTTGATGTGACACTAAGAAACCTAAGGCTGTAAAAGAGAGGAGGTGTTTAAACCTTAATCATTTAAATGTAGCCAAGAAGAAGCTTCCAAAGATATCTTAGGAGTCGGGCCTTCCCCAGGGAGGAAGGCAATCATGGATTTCCTCCTCCACAGAGAAGAGAATTTCTCAAGCTAATATCTGGTGCTAGGTGATGCCACACAAATTTTAACCCCCTAGAAAGTGAACAGCATCAGACCCAGATCTAGAATTCTGAATCAGAGGAATTGATGGCAGGGCTGGAGAACCTTCCATAAAAGATATCTGAAGCGGGTTCGGTTCCCTCGGCAACCAAGTGGCTTTTCCCCTGACTGAGGGTGTCAGTCAATGTCTCACCTTAATGGGGACAGGAAGGGTACACAACCCTAGGTGAAGTCTAAGGCCCTGCCCTGCTGTCACAAAGGCTGGTTCCAGACCTGTTGTCTTGACCCCTGCTCTGCTGGCTGCCCTGGGAAGGGTGATGGCACGATGCCCCGAGGGCACAGCCTCTGCTGGTCTGCAGGGCAATCAGACCGCGCCACCTTGGCGTGTCCCTGCGGCCGCCACACCTCCAGCATACCTATTTTAAGCACACTGCCTAGCAGTTCATGGGGAAATGTTGCCATGCCAACTCGCTGGCTGTTGCTAATCATAATCTATGAATGTGCCGCACAACCATCTGACAAGCAATTCTTTTCTTCCTTCGCCTGGGACATTTTTTTCCAGATTGTTATATGAAAGATCACTTTGTTCATAATGGCACACAGTAGGTGTGTAATAAATATGCAGTAAATTAATGACATGAATAAAGCATACACACAACCCTGAAGTCTGCAAAATGAGTATCCATCTTGCTTTTCTTTTCTTTTTTTTTTTTTTTTTGAGACAGAGTCTCGAGCTGTTGCCCTGTGTAGAGTGCTTAGGTATCACAGCTCACAGCACCCTCAAGTGATTCTCTTGCCTCAGCCTCCCAAGTAGCTGGAACTACAGGCACCTGCCACAATGCCTGGCTATTTTTTGGTTGCAGTTGTCATTGTTGGTTAGCTGGCCCGGGCCAGTATGAACCCGCCACCCTCAGAGAATGTGGCCAGCACCCGGCTGAATGAGCTACGGGCACCGCCCCCATCTTGCTTTTCCATTGATGTGCACACCAGGTCCTGAGGCAGGGAAGTTTTCTTACCTCCATCTGCCAGGCCAGTAAATTGAGAAAGGCAGTCACTTTCCCTTTTCTATGAATCAATAGGTGGCAGAACTAGGAATTCAGTCTAATTATTCTGGTTTTAAACCCTAACCTCTTCCTCCTAAACCAGGTGGTCTCTGTCACTTCTCTAGATGAAAATCATACCATCCTGTATGTTTATGCAGAACTTAAGAGTTTACAACATGCTTTTCCATCCATGTTCCCATTTCATTTAAAACCTAAAGGTAAAATAAGAGGCAGGGCTTGATGGGGATCTGCACATGGCCTCTAAGGGTGTCCTGTGTGCAGTGGGATGGATTGTTCACCCCACAGTGCTTCCCTGGCCTGGAGGTGCCTCAAAGGCCTCCCTCGGGGACTCTGGAAAGGACAGAGGTATTAATAGAAGCATCACAAGTGGGCAGAGAAACCCATGATGGATGCTGGTCTGGAGCCCAGGACAAGCATGCCATCGGGGACCGGCAGGGAAGCAGGTGGGGTCCAGATACTGAGGAAACTCACATCCAGCAACAATGAGCCTTGTAGCTAAAGCCAGGGCCCCTTGAAAAGCCAGCTTGGTGAAGGCACTTAATGAGCATTTAAAGACTGACTCACCAATTGGCTAATGTGAAAGGCACCCACAAGGGCAGGCGTGTGATCTGATTTGTTCTCTCCTAGAACTCAGGGGCCTGTATTGGGGCCTGCACTTAGTGATGGCCAATCAATGCTTGTTGGCTGGATGAACGAATGAAACCCACTGAGTGACAAACCTCAGTGAGAAGCTGGAAACCACATCTTTCTTTGTCCCCTTTTCTTGGAAATATTTGGAAAACAGCCATTCTGTTACTAGGAGGCAGAGTTCTGCTTGAGAAGGCAAGGCAGGAAGCTAATTTTAATGACCATCTACTCCATCCAAGCACCTTCCACTTCTGGTTTCTCCTTGTGCTGTCAAGGGGGCAGTGATATTTCCCCCACTTAACAGTGGAAGAGTTTGCAGATTAGAGAGTGGGCTGACCTGCTCGGTGTCCTCAGCAGGTAAAACACAGGTGGATTTTGAAATCAGGCTGATGCACTTGGAAGCCAGGTTGTTCCCCTGCTATCACGGCTCTTGCTGCGATGTGCTTTGCAGGGAAAGGGCTTTGGAGCCCTGCCACACGGCTTCACTTGTGAGAAAGTAGCCTCTGCTAGGGCTCAGGCTTCCTTGCCTCGGCTGATCCTCAGAAGAGCCCTGTGGGGGAGAAGTTCCTCTTCCCTTTTTGCAGATGAGGAAACAGTTGACCAGCATGGCGTGTGCTGTTAATGGAGTCTCATCACATTCCTTCGGCCTTTTATAGGCAGAATTCTGTCTTCACAATGAGGCTGTCAAAGAAGGCACCATTCCTCCCATTTTCCTCCAAAAGAGGAATCTTAGGTTCACAAAGTTTAAGAGCTTTGCCCCAGGACATGGGACAGGCAGGTGGCAGAGCTGGAAGTAGAACCAAGGCTTCAAGACGCCCAGCCCAGGGCCTTCCTGTGTGAAGGCGGCTATATCACTCTCTGGCCTGTGAGACTTTGGGCTCTGGTCATTGTCCCTCTCTGGGCTCTGCATTTTTGCACATAACATGAGGGTACTAAGCAGGCCAGATGTCTCCACGTCACAGCATGTGAAGGCCAGCAGGTTACACAGTGCATGGAGAAGACGTGGGGTGGGAGCAGACTGACCTCGTTCACCTCTGACTGTGGCCACAGAGATAGAGGCCCACATTGTCAGATCCACTGATTTTCCAAGAGAAGACAGAAATCCAGATTGTTATAAGAAATCTCTTGGTTTTCAAATGTCACTTGCTAATCTCAACACTAAATAATACAGTGTAGATATTTGCACGGCCATGTTCATAGCAGCATTATTCACAACAGCCAAATGTGGAAGCAACTGAAGAGCCCACGGACAGACAGGTGGGTGGATGTACCATGTGTGTTCTGTACACACAGCGGAATTACTCAGCCTTAAAAAGGGAATTCCAACACATAACACATGCTCAACAGGATGAGCCTTGAGGACACTGTGGTAGGAGAAATAAACCAGCTACAAAAGGACAAATACTGTGTGACCCCACTTACAGACATCCCTGGAGGAGTCCAGTTCATTTCAGAGAGAGACAGTAGAATGAAGCGTGCCAGGGGCTGGAGGAGGGGCAATGGGGAGTTAGAGTTTAACAAGTATAGAGTTTCAACTCTGCCAGACAGGAAAGTTCTGGAGATGGATGGGGGTGGTGGTTGCAAAATAATGAGAATGTACTTAATGCCACTGAACTGGATATTTAAAATGATGAGAATGGTGAGGTTTACGTTATGTATATTTTACCACAATTTTTAAAAAGGATACAAGCCAAACAAGACCTGCGTGGGGGTCACTCTGTCCTGATAGACAGTGTAGGGTCAAATCTCTCCGAGGTCTATCCCGAGGGTTTGGGGCCTGCCTGTCACTCACCCCTCACTAACTGCTGCCCCAGGTTCGGCCAAGTCTAAGGCCCCTGTGGCCGACTCCATCCACCGGGTCTCCCTTCCTGCTGCCTGCTCTGCCTCACAGCAGCAGGGGCCAATAGACTCTGAGGTTCCCACACAGATGCCCCATTTTTACTGCATCTTCTTGGGTAATGCAGACTTCGAATGTCCCCGTCAGCCCCCTCCTTGCTGCTTGAGTCAGCTGGCCTCACAGTCCTGCAGGTTACAGGGACATGGTGGAGGGAGAAGCTACCTCTGTCCAATCACAGCAGCTAGCTGTTGATCCTCTTCAACTGCCAGGCAAATGGAGCTGAACGAGGCTGCGTGCCAGGAGTACCCTGCGGTGCTGTAGTTAGCTGGGGACAATTCGTGGACACAAGTATTTTAGCAATGGGGAGTTCTTCGCTTATGCTGGAAGCAAGGACTCCAGGACCTGCCCCTCGGTGAGGACTTGGCAAATGGAGGGCACCACGTAGGGCAAGAGGGGGGGCAACAGACTCCTCAGAGGTTAGGGCCGGGAGAAATGATGTGGTTGCCTCCACTTTATAGATCAGGAGCAGAGGCCAAAGGACAGCCTCAAGGTCACTACCAAGTTAGAGACAGAGTTGGAGCTCTGGGTTCCCTAACCATGCCTGGACTAAGGGTGACTGATCCCTTATGGAGTCCAGTCTCTTCTGAGAATTTGATGACATCTACGGCCCCTCCCTAGGAAAGTGCTCACGTGGCTGGGTATTCCATTCCTGTCAGCCCGAGCTCCTGCAGGAACTTTCTAACATCAAGATGACTCCTAAAATTGTTTTTAAAACCACTATCCTGCCATCGCAGTCCCCTATCTCAGGTGGAAACTATGTAAACTGTAAACGCAAAAAAATACTCACAGCGGAGCATGCCTGAGCAGCCCTCGGGAAGCAAAGAGAGGAAAGGAATTGCATTCTACAGATGCAGCAACGCCCCTGACATTGGGGAGAATCTTCAGTGTTCAGAGCACTTTCCCAGCCATTAGCTCATTTGATCATCAGAATAAAACTGTCCGGTGGGCGTCAGGACCCTCAATCAGATGAAGAAGGTGGATGTGGGAAGAAGGAGATTATTAATTTGTGCAAGGTGATACAACTTATGAGTGGCAGAGGCAATACAAACCCAGGCTCCTGCCACCATGCTGTGCCAGTACATACGGGCTTCTTACGGTCAAGAGCCCCCCTTGGGTCCCCTGGTTGGTATCATGTAAAGTAGCAATGTGGATGACTTGACATAGGAAGGTGGCTGTTCAGCTTGTCATCTGGCCCTCTGGAAGGGACTGCAGATCATGGGTCATCTCTGCTGCTCAGTTGAGAAGGATGCAACTATTCTCCAGCTTACTGTGTTTGCCTCTGCACCATCTTCTTTCCTGAAACCAAAAAAGCAGGACCATGGGTTCTTAAAGGGAACACTCTATGAAGCCAGCCACATACGTGTGCATTTGAGCCACTGGGAGACCTTCACTTTAAACTCTGTGCGTGGCGGGCTATGTCATGGGACACCTGTAATACAATTCATCAGCTGCTTGCCCTAGAAAAAAAATCTTCTCTTGCAATTAATAATCCTCTCTTTATCTGGGGTGTTTTGAATCCTTGAAATAACATGGAACTTTCTTGTAACTAGGTATTCAAAAGTCTCTTGAAGGGGCCCATGACTGAAAAAAAAAAAAAGAAAGAAAGAAAAGTTAAGAACAACTGAACCAGGCCAGACACGGTGGCTCATGCATTAAATCATAGCACTCTGGGAGGCTGAGGTGGGCGGATCACTTGAGCTCAGGAGTTCAAGACTAGTCTGAGCAAGAGGCTCTACTAAAAGACAGATAAATTAGCCTGGCATCATGGAGGGCACTTGTAGTCCCAGCTATTCAGGAGGCTCACGCAGAAGGATTGCTTGAGCCCAGGAGTTTGATGTTGCTGTGAGCTAGGTTGATGCCAAGGCACTCTATCCAGGGTGACAGAGTGAGAATCTGTCTCAAAAAAAAAAAAAAGAAAGGAACAACTAATCTAAAGGAAGAGAAAACTTGAGGTGCTCAGGATTGTCTTCATTTATTTATCCAATGAAAAGGGATGAGATGCCTGATATGTCAGGCTTGGTGCTAGGCACCGGGGATACAGTGCCCTCCTGAATTGCAAAGGGATCACAAAATAAATGCACATGTATGTGGCAGTGAAGGAGAAGAAGTGACAGTGGAGCTGGGCTAGCAGGGGTGATGTTGGGGAGACGCTTTCCACAAAGCCGGTGCAAAGGCCCTGCACAGCGAGAAGCCAGTGCGGACAGAACAGAGAAGCGAGAGGCAGCATCGTGGGCGATGAGGCTGGATGGTGGGCAGCGTGGTGTGCAGGGAAGGTGGGAGGGTGCTCTGGGCAGGAAACAGGCTCAGTAATGATTGTGGAAGGATAAAAGTAAGAAAGAAATGAGAGAGGGTGGAAGAAAGACTTCCTGGAGATGGTAAGTTTTACTGCTTAGTACTGGAGATAAACAGGAGTTTTCTGGGAAGAGGAAAAGCCTTAGCAGAACCCAGGCTGGGGGAGCTGCACAGGGCACCAGTGGCAGAGAGCGGCCTGGACAGCTCAGGTTGCCAACAGGGGCCTTCGTGGAGGCTGCAGGATTACTAAGCATATCTGTGCGATGTGACAGCGGACAGGAAAATGAAAA
The DNA here is from genome assembly GCA_963573935.1 of Arctocebus calabarensis. Lineage (NCBI taxonomy): Eukaryota > Metazoa > Chordata > Mammalia > Primates > Lorisidae > Arctocebus > Arctocebus calabarensis. The sequence continues at coordinate 55,598 of CAUYON010132404.1, forward strand.
CTCCTTCAGAGCACAACGTCCCTTTGCAGTTCCACAGTTGCCCCACAACTGAATTCGCCGAGCCAGGCTTTGCTGGAGCGATGGGGTCTGCAGAGCTGGACAGTGAGGGCTCACACACAGCTGGTGGCCACGTTCCCCACAAGGGTGTTGGCGAGGACATCAACCACAGCACCACTGCCATCCTGCTGTGAAGCCAGTCTCGCCTGCACAGAGTGTGTGTTTGTGCAGGTGTTTTTAGTCTGGATTTCATAATGTATTTATACTTACCTATAGGTACACTGCTAAAAATGCTTTTGAGGGAAAGGAATAAGTGACACAAACAACCCCAATTCAAACCCTCAAAGCTTCTAGCACTGTTGATACCCGAACTTCACTAAGCACCAAATCGCTTGGAGAGCTTTATAAGAACTCAGATTCCCAGGTTCAATCTTAGACTTATGGACTCAGTGTGCATGAGATAAATCTTAGAAATATATGTTTCCAGGGACTTCCCTTGTCACACACTTAGCTGGGGTATTCTTAAGCATTAAGTGCATATGGTGAGCACCTGGCTTCTGGGTACCTCTGCCTCAACTGATGCTCCTGTCAGAGCACAAAGCAGAAAAGTAAACTTCTAGCAACTGTCCTTGAGACATCAAACGCAAGAAACCATCATTCCTTGCCTACATCATGCATGAAGTTGGATCCAAATTCTTTTTTTTTTTTTTTTTTCTGTAGAGACAGAGTCTCACTTTATCACCCTCGGTAGAGTGCTGTGGCATCCCACAGCTCACAGCAACCTCCAACTCCTGGGCTTAGATGATTCTCTTGCCTCAGCCTCCCAAGTAGCTGGGACTACAGGTGCCCGCCACAACGCCTGGCTATTTTTTTGTTGCAGTTTAGCTGGGCCGGGTTTGAACCCACCCTCGGTATATGGGGCCAGCACCCTACCCACTGAGCCACAGGCACCGCCCGGCATCTAAATTCTTGCATAGATCTCACAGTCACCAAGAAATGAGTGTGTCCACTGTTCAATAATTAACAAATTCTTCAGGGTCACCTCCAAAACCTACGTGGGACACTAGCAGGTGATAATTCCTATAAAATCACTTTTAAAAAATTACAGCAATAACAAAGATACTCAACTTCTTAGAGATAATCAACGGATGCAACCCAACAGAGAAAATTACTTTGAGGGTTTCCATGCAATAGGGGTCCTAAGAAGGAATTTAAAATACGAATGCTCGCAATATTCACATGCGTTCTACAAATGAAAATAGAGTAACTGCTGAAGACCTCTACAGGGAGATTAAACAGTCGACTAGACACAGATGAAAAGAAATTTAGCGAATGAAAAGACAGATCTAAGGAGTCCCCCGAATTCAGTCTAGAGAGATAAAGAGGTGTGTGTCTCTAGGTTGAGCAAGTAGTAAAGGCCTTTCTGAGGAGGTGACATCTGGGTTGAGACCCAAATAGCAAGAAGGAGCAGCTGTAGAAAGAAAGAGGGTCCTATCATAAGGGGGGAAAGTGACACGGACCTAAGGTACAAGGAACAAACTTGGCAGTGACAAGTTTGTGTGTCTGAAGAATGGGAAGCTGACGCTGAGAAGGTCAGGGAAGAGGAGGGCATCGCAGGTGTGGAGCCAACAAGCAGGTACCAGTGCAGACAGCGACGGTTAACAGGGTCATGTTTCAGCTGAGGGTACAGAAGGACTTTGCAACACCGAGCGATGACTGCTCATTCATTCATTCCTTCGCTTTCTCATTATCGAGGAACTACTATGTGCCAGGCACTTTTTGAAGGTCTTAAGAAATGTTGAGAGGAATAAAACCCACACAAACATTTGTCCTCAGCGGCCTCACAGTTGAGGGAATAAGACAGGTAAACAAACTGGACTTCAGACAGAATGAAATGCTGGATTAACAGAAGTAACAGTGGACTGTGGAGAGTCGGAGAAAGGGGCCAGCAGGAGGTCTGACTGAGACATCAGGATGGAGGTGGCAGGCTCTCCACACTGCAGATGTGGGCGTCTCAGAGGGACCCCTGCACCTGGAGAACAGTCACCTCGTGGACTCTGTGATGTCATGATCTCAGCTGGCATCCAATGACAAGGCTGTAGCCTCACTCCAGAGTCCACGGTTGGAAGCAGGTGTGTAAAGCAGACACTGAGGTGGAGATCACAGGCAGATAAACAACCACGTGATGGGGAGAAGGAGTGCCCAGGGGTATTACGAAATGAGGGCAAAATTCAGGACAGTAGTCCACGCCCTGCTTAGTTCCAGCTCTTGGAGGAGAGAACAGTCTAACAGGAGAGACCAGCATCATGTGGCTGCCCTTGAACCACTCCCTTAATCCCCAAGTTCACACAGCCTTCTGCAGGGATACATAGAGGAGATGAGAAGGTCATACATAGGGACCACTTTGTCACTGCCCTTTCTCTCACTCTGTTCTGTAAATCAAAGCACAACTGGCTTAACTTACTTCACACACTAAAAATGCCTGAAAAGTACAGAATAGGGGTTATCTGTCCCATTTCTCTTCTGCCCAGCCATTCCCCCAACCCAGCCCGCCACCATCTCTTACCTGGACCTTGGGACAGCTCCCCAACCAGGCTCCCTGCTTCAGAGTCCCCACCCCCCATAGCAGCCAGGATTCCTGGGGAGCTGGTTACATCCCTCCCTTTCCTCAAACCACCACACATTTTTCTCTGCTTAGGATGCAACCAAGCTTCCTAGCAAACGTTCCTAGATTCTTCCTAGAATCTCTCAAAATGTCCAGCCTTGCCTACCCGCCCTCCTTCATCTCCTAAAATTCGAATCCTCCCATCTTGCTCAGCAGCCACATGCAGTCCTGCAGGGGCAGGACACTGGCCTTGGCCACCATGTGCAGTGTGGCAGATGCCCAGAGGGGAATGAGCCATTGAGCTGTTGATAAGTTGATAGCAACAAAATCCTTTGGCCATTTTTAAATCAGACTACGGAGGGGTCATTCAGTTCTTTGAGTTCCTTGTCTAATCTGCATACTAATCCCTTGCCAGGTGAATAGTTTGCAAATCTTTCCTGTCATTCTACAGGTTGTCTCTTGACTCTGCTGGTTGTTTTCTTCGCTGCGCTTTAGTTTGATACAATCCCATTCGACTATTTGTTGTCTGTGCTTTTGAAGGCTTACCCATGAACTCATCGCTTAGGTGAAAGTCCTGAATCATTTTCTCCTATGTTTTCTTCTAGAGATTTTTTTACATTTAAGTTTTAATCCATTTGCAGTTGAGCTTTGTAAGTGTGGAGATGGGGGTCTGGTTTCATTCTTCTACATGTGAATATCCAGTTTCCCAGCATCATTTATTGAAGACACTATCCCTTTCTCCATGATTTTTTGTGCCTTTGTTGAAAATGAGCTGGCTGTAAATATGTGGATTTGTTTCTGGACTCTCTCTTCTGCCCCATTGACTGTGGATATGTTGCCTGCCAGTACCGTGCTGCTTTGGTTACTGCAGTGGATGATGAAGTCAGGGAATGTGTTGTCTCCAGCTTTGTTCCTTTTGTTCACAATTTGCTTTGGCTCTTTGAGGTCTTCTGTGGTTCCATAAATATTTTAAAATTATTTTCTCTACTTCTATTAAGAATGCCATAGATATTTTGGTAGAGACTGCATAAATCTGTAGGTTCTTTGGGTCTTATGGTTACTTTTAACAATATTAATGGATTAATTTGCACAGGATCTGCCAGGTTCCAGAATCCATGCTCTTAAGCAAGACAGAGAAACACATATCAAATGACCACAAGGAAAACTGCACTCATGAGAAACTGTGATTGGGGCAGGTACTGACCACAGACAGATTTAACCCAGACCAACTGGATATGATTTTTATTGGAGGCTATCTGGTTCTAACATATTCCCTAAGTGAATAGTCAGCACTTTCCCTCAGGTAAAAAGAAGAGCCAATGTAAAATTCATGACTTTTTGATTCTAACAAACCCTTCAAAATTCATGGATGTACTCAATCTGCTCCATCTGGTCACTAATTTGTACATTTTAAGTGATGTTTGTGTTTATGATCCAATTGTGCTATAAACAGACTTGGTGTGAATCATGGTGTTTTAATTAGCATACTAGTTATTCCTAAGAAATCATCTAGAATATATCTTTGTATAATTAGCTAAGGAAATAAACCCTCCCCAAAAGAAAGTGAACTTGTGGTCATGACCCAGCTCGATCATGGTGGAGCTTGGAATGGCCTTCTGGTTCTCCAACCAACACTCTCTCCACCTCTCCTACTACCAGCATTCGTCAAGAACATTCCACATGTCCAGCCCTGGGAAAGAAGCTTTTTTGATGTTCAAGGAGAAATGAATGAACAGAAGGTGTTCTTTCTGGGGGGAAGCCGTCTCCTTATTGAACTTGAAAGCAGCCCCATGTCCCTGTTTCTGTATCATACAGCCAATGAGTTTCTCTGCCCTCTGTGCTTTCTGAAACTTGTGAGATTTTCTGGTCCATCTTAGAGTTACAACACTCCCCCCAGCATCTGTGATGGATGGGTGCACACATTTTCCTTGGATACATCCTCGCACCTGTGCCAGGGAAGCTCGTTCCATCGCACAGCTCATTCCACTGGAGAATTCACTCATGAATGGAGTGAACATGAGACTTGCCGGAATGTGTGGGAAGCAATGGAAGGAATATTTCACATGCCATTTAAAACTGCAGCGTGGAGTCCATTTACAGAGACGAGCCTCTCTTCAGAAACGGTGAGCCTCTTTCTAGGTGACTCCCTGGCTGCCTTGCGGTTACCTCCAAATGGCAAAAGAACAAGCAGAAAGCCCAGCTTTGCCTGTGTCACCTGCCCAAAGGGCCCTGATCCAGTTTGTCTGCCACACACAAAAAAATGAAGAGACGACCTGTGTTCTCAGGTCCTAGTGGGGCACAGAAAAGCAGGGCCACACTGGTGAGCAACAGCTGACTCTTGGGGGGAGGACAACTGATTTTTAGCACTTCCCAATATCTATAGTGTAAATACCTCCACCACGGCTGATTTTAAGCCACTAATGTGACATCAAAGAGAAGCTGAGGATGGATGGGGGAGGATAATTGGTGGGACCACACCTACAGTGCATCTTAGAAGGGTACAGGTGAAACTTACTAAATGCAGTATATAAAGGTCTTAACACAATAACTAAGAAAATGCCATGAAGGTTATTTCAACCAGTTTGATGAAAACATTTCAGATTGTATATGAAACCAGCACATTGTACCCCATGATTGCATTAATGTTCACAGCTATGATTTAAAAAAAAAAGAGAGAGAGAGAGAGAAGCTGATAACAGATGCATGCACTAACTTTTGCAAACCAGAAGGAGACTGCTCCAGCCCTCCACTGTGTGTGCACACACGTGGGTCTGTGTTTGGGGAAAGCATACGTGTAAGAGAAAGGATGCAAGCTTGAACACATGACAGAGTGATAGTCATTCTCTCTCATTAGTAAAAATACTAATTTTGCCCAAGTAATAGGAGAGAACAGGCCAAACATTTTATAATTGCAGTAGATATGACTTGATGAAGGAGACTAGCTGCAATCAATGTTAAAAAGCATTTTGTCGCAGTGCTTCCAACTTACTTTCAAGGAAATATGTCTGTCTTCACATCAGAGCCATGATGGTAACGTGCGCCAGTGTCCTAAAACATATGGTAACGTGTCAGACATGGCAGCAACGATGTTTGAAAGAAGAATTTGTGACTCTAGTCTCACGAGGAGGGGGAGGCATTCCACACCATGCAGGGCCAGGAGGAAGTGCTGAGCTCACCCAGGAGCAGAAGCAGTAGAGAAGGGTGGCCCAGAGCCTTTGTTCTGGTGTCTATAGGAAGAAATGGGCTAAGCAGTGTAGGCAAGCCTGAATGAGCCTAGGATTGGATAATTTGAAAAATTTTACAGGGGCGGTGCCTGTGGCTCAAAGGAGTAGGGCGCCAGCCCCATGTGCTGGAGGTGGCGAGTTCAAAACCAGCCCCGGCCAGAAACTGAAAAAAAAAAAAAGTCCAGGCTCTGGGCTATCTATGTAGATGATCTCTGGTTTTCTGATATCTGGCCTGGAGTAGCTTGGAACAGGGGACATACTGGTTTGGAATGTGAGTTAGTTAGTTAAATGTGATGTTTGGAAATACAGGCTCTGGATGTTTAGTTTGCATATGAAAGGTGGGCTCACTGGGGAATTATTTTCTATCTCTAGGAATGCGCTGACCCTGGCACAGTCCAACTCTCCGTGGCCAAAAAAGCCCCAAGACAACAAAGCATCATAAAAAATAGGAATAAAACGCATGAGTAATACAACCAGTTTCAGAGCTTAACTACCTGTGTGGCCTTGAGCAAACCACTTAACCTCTTTCTCCCTCTGTCTCTCCATCTGTAAAAGGAGGGTGATAATGCCCAGCTTATAGGGTCAGTGTGAGGAAGACGATATTCTGAGGCCTTAGCAAACGGCAGCACTGGCATTTGCTGGAGAGCCTCACAATTCCTGGAACCTGGTAGACAGGTAAAGACTATTCCTGGAATAAATTTTGAGTAAGAGTCATGGAGGGCAGGGTGCTAGGGTGCAGTGTGGAAGGAGCATCTACTATAAAACAGGTGAATCTCCATTTAATTTCCATGAGCATCATAATCATATGGGGTACAGAAAATGTCGATAGAGATAAAATGGTTTTACCTCAAAATACCCTAATCTGTGTTTCAATATCAAGATTCATTAGGATCACTTTCACTGTTCTTAACATTCTGGTCTAATTGATGGATTTGCTCAGGAGTCAGGGTCCTTGTGAATCTCATTATACTGGGGGTTTCTGGCTGTACTGATCCCATTTAGAAATAAGGCAATAAATCGTCCACAAACATTCACGACCCAACCTACAAGGGAACGGACACAGAAAGCAGGACTTTCTCATTGCATTGTCTGTTTTTAATTTAATTTTTATTGCAAGTTTGAATTTCTGAACCAGCAATAGCTGGTCAATGGCTTTAATAATCTTTATTCTCTTTGAGATAGTAATTGTATTTCTGAGAATCAATCTGCAAGACATAGTCTTCTATGAACACAAAGATTTATACACCATGATAACCATCACACTATTAAAAAAAAAAGAAGGAAAAAGAAACAGCCCAAACATTCAATAAGGTTTGTGTTATGTAACCATGAAAAGTAGTAAAATTCGTGATGACAATGTTAGCATGGGGGAAATGTCTACAATATGAGATTAGATAAAAAAGTAGTTGTAAGGGGCAGTGCCTATGGCTCAAAGGAGTAGGGCGCCGGCCCCATATGCCAGCCCCAGCCAAAAACTGCAAAAAAAAAAAAGTAGTTGTAAGAAAATTTACCCACAGAGATAAAAAAGGACACGAACCTAAAGATTCACAGTGATTTTGATTCTATGGGTTTAATGTTTTCTTTTTAACTGCTGTTCTCTGTTTTCTAGTTTTTCTGTAATACACATACATCGCTTAAAAATAATTTTCATAATTTGAATTTTTAATACCTATGTAAGTACACCACGACCTCTCTTACAAAGCCAGCAGATTTACTTGAAGAAATACATACAGGGATACATCTTACTTTTTATTTGTTAGAAATACTTAGAGAGTCTCATACCCTGTTCTATAGTGTTAAGGTAATTTGTACTTGATCTCACTTGGACATAACCTTGAGCTTGTTTTACACAGCTGAGTCAGTAACTTAACATTACTGGAATTTGCTTATGCACACAGAAATGCAAATAAAAGCCATTTCTGTCAAATCAGAAGTCAGATGTGAGCCCTCTCATAATCTGTTTTCCCACTAAGACATATTCTCCTATATTTCTCATGGGTTTCAGTTTAGTCTCTGTTGTCTATCTGGCCATTTCTTTGGTCCACTAAGCAGCTCAGAAAGGAATTGAAGTATATACCTGAAAATATTACCTTCCATGTGCAGAATGGGCACCATAAATGCTGCTCACCTGCTTGCAGTTCCACCCCCCACCTAACCACCCTACAGATACTACAATCTTTCTGGCGTGCAAATCCAATCCTGAAACACCCCCTTCCTGATCCTACCTGCCTTAAGAGTCTCAGCGACCCTCATGGCCATGCCAGGGCCCATCTTTACCTTTCCTGTTCACATCATTTTTACCACCTTGCTCTAAAGTCCAATTTTTTAAATTTTTTTTTATTAAGTCATTTGTACATAGGTCATGAATGCATTTATTACATTATAGGATTCAATGTGTTGATTATTTGTACAGATTGGAGTGCTTTCTTCCTACTAGTCAACATAGCCTTCACCTCATTTACCCAATCACAGCGTTAAGACATTTGTGTTCTACACCTGATAGATCCAACTTGTACTTGCAATATGCTCCATAGGTGTGGTCCCCCTACTAACCCTCCCTCTATCGACCCACCCTTCTCCCTTCCCCTCTCTCTCCCCTTCCCTCCTTCATCCTAGGCTATAGTTGTGTTTCATTTTTCATGTGCAAGTGTGAGTGATTATAAATTGGTTTCACAGTAGTACTGAGTGCATTGGATTTTTTTTTTTTAAGGCCCAATTACATCCAGTTCCTGCCATTCCCACACATGGCTTGTTCTTATACCATTATGTGTACTCAGGTTGCTAGGGAAAGACACAATTTGTTGGCCAACCCACACTACTCCCTTGTCACCTTCTAGAGGGTGGAAAGGACAGATACTGGCTCTGAGGGAGGAATGATCATGGGACACATTTATGGACATATCTGGCCAATGAGAGTCAAGGCAGCCTATGCTGGAGGTGTCTAGGAAAGGTCAGCCTTCCTCTTCTCTCTTGAGGTACAGATGTGAGGCTGCAGTAGCCACCTTGTGAGCATGAAGCAATAAGCACCAGGAAAAAACCAGCAAGCTGAAGACAGTACATCTGAAGGGTGGCAAGCAGCCGAGTGTCGGAGGCATCACTGAGCTGCCAGACCAGCCCCAACGCCATGCACCTCTTTCCCCTTGATGGGGAGTAATAAACATAGGCTCGTTTCATGGTCAGGCATCCTAATTCTTGCAGCTAAGTGTCCGTTGCTTGGCTTACTCTTCCTTTTCATGGACTGTAACACACTGGCCAACATAAGGAACTAGGCCTACTACACCGAAACGTAGATGTGGTGCATGTCTGGTCTACGAAAATTGGCTCAACTGCAGTAGGTGGTCCGTGCAGTAGGTGGTCCGTGTAGGTGTCAACCATGGAGGTTCTACTGCATGTAGAGTAGCAAATTCAGGGCCCGAATGTGCTAGAAGCTCAATACATGTTACTTCCCTTTCCTCTTTTTCCTGAGTGTTCCTTTTGGGTCACGCTTACCTATTAGGTAAATACACTGCACCTAAAAGCATGTATTTCACCGAGATGTACTGGGTTTGTATCTGTACGCACAGTTTGTCTGCCTATGAAAGAAATCAAATTGATGTCGCCTAGGTGAGAAGGGGACTTCATGACAAGGCTATCTCCCATAACTGAAGGGAAGAATAATGGCGTCCCAGGGGCAGCGCTGGACTCTGCACAGCTATGGCCAGGGACCCAAGCACTGCCAGGAAGCTCTTCCTGCTTCCCGTTGGCTATGACTGTCCTTTTTTCACTGTGACAGGAAATAGACACCTCCTGAAGTTATTCTGGGGGTCCTATGAGGAGAGACTCACAGTTTCAGAGTGCAAGATCCTGTAAGAATTTGAATGGCCTGGCTTGGGTCACATGTCAACCAATCAACTATGAGAGACCGGACCTGACCCACAGAGCACAGACACTCTGGGTCCCGGCCACTGCAGAGAGAAAGCTGGGAGTCAGGACCTGCCCCCAGGCTCAGACCCCGGGTGCTGTGTGTTCTCCCTCATATTTCACCTCCTTCTCTCCCAGGAAAACCAGGGGTGCCTTCACCAATAAAGCCATTACTCTGGAAGTTCATAAAAGCTGAGAGTCTCGGTTTGGGCTCCCCCAAAGGCAAAGCCTAAGACCAGGGCACAGGTGAGTTTATTTGGAGGGGGGTTTATTTGGAGGTTTATTTGGAGGCCATCACAAGAAGCAGGAGTGAGGGAGTGGAGACAAGAGACAGCAAAGGCGGAGAAGCCAACAGCTAGGGTGCGGAGGCCGCTGCTGGAGGCAATGAGGTCACCAGCCTTTCTGAATGGGATTTTCTGTCCAGAGGGCAGGAGTCTGCCCTTGAGTTGGGCACAAGGGGAGTCTTGGGTTTTCTGGAATAAGTCGCACTGAAGCTGAGCGCAGAGACAGGCTCCGGAACGTGACACCCGATCTTCAAGGCACTTGCTATACAGATGAAAAGGGTACAATTCCCAGGCTGCCTTTTCTCAGAAATTGGAAGCTGATCCGGTTTGACCCAAAAGAAACCCAACCAAAGTAAAGATCTGCCAAAGGATTCATGGCGTGCTGACTGGTTATTCTTTCTCACACTTGTCCCCTCAATTGTTGGTTTTGGGGGTGGTTTTGGCTTACTGTTACTGTTCTAAAAATTTTTAATTTTTGGAACTAAGAAATAAATTTTTTCATTAAAAAAAAAAAAAGATCTGCCAAAGGAAAGTGGACCCGGGACTTCCATACCATCTACATTGCGCCTACTCTACCAGCTGCCCCACACATTTTTAAATCATTCTCTAATTCTGTAATTACTCCATGCTTATCCTATGTTATGGATAAGGAAACTGAGGCTCAGTGACCCTGAATAACGTACCCCAAGTCACCCAGCTGGGAAGCACCACAACCTGCTAAAAAGGAAGGCTGGTGAGATCTAAGAAGGTGGCGGCCCTGTTCACACAGCCCTGCCCAGCCAGCCTGGGGTCACAAAAGCTAGGCATTTTCAATATTTAAAATAAAAATGTGAATCACAACCTATAGGAAATAAAAAATATACATGATCCTTCAGAAAAGACTAACAACCTTGAGCCAATAATGCCAATATTTAAAATAAAATGTGAATCACAACATAGAGGAAATTAAAAAATATACGTGATGCTTCAGAAAAGACTAACAACCTTGAGCCAGTAAAACAAGGGAGTGTTAAGGTTTCGGCTCTTGTATTTCTATTGGAAGCTGTAGCATGTTTCCTTCTGGAGTCTTGAAAACACACACCCTGCCCCAGAAGGTATTTAATGATGGCGCACTGCAGCGTTTCAGCTGCACCCACCCCAGGTCAGGGTTTGCCCAGGTCGTCAGGAGTCATCCTGCCTCTGACTTCCATAAATCATCTCAGGCCCAGCAGCGCCCGGCAAGCGGCCGCATGGGATCGGTCCAGAGCTGCAGGAGATGCAGCTGGCCATTCATCAGAGCACCAGGGACCAGAGAGACACAAATGATGTCTAAGAAAAATGATTCCAGCATCCCAGGGGTGAGGTGTGTGATGAAAGGGCAACATCGAAACACAAACTGCATTGTCCCTTGTGCGTCAGGAAGCTCCAGGACAAAGCCCCCAGAAGCAGGAAATCCAAGAACTCAACCTCAAGAAACAAAGGCAGAGGCGAGTTCTCTGTCCCCACTGCTGTTGTCACACAGCAGAAAGGACGGGTGGTTAGAATCCGGAAACACAATCTTCACTGCCCATCTCACAAATGAGCAGATAGAGTCACAAGGCGTGGGTGCCTCGCCCAAGGTCACACAGAATGAAAGTGATGTCACTGTGTCGCTGGAATTCGAATCTGAGTAATCTCACTTCTAACTGGCTCACAAGGTCGCCTTTGGAAATAAAATGAAAACAATCCAATCTCTTCCCTCAGATAAGTACAGTAGAACCTCTGTAAGTTGACCACCCAGGGGACCGTAACAAGTGGTCAGCGTATGAATGTGGTCAAGCTAAGGGGCAAGGCCTATTGTGTTGATATGTACACGTCCAGTCTGTAAAAATCAGGTCAACTTAAGGAGCGCGTCAGTGTAGGGAGATGGTCAGCTATGGCGGCTCTCCTGCATTTGCAAGTGGTTTAAGGATTCTCATCACTGTCATGAACCAGGCTGTGCATCTGGGCCCAGCCCACTAGGTCCTCCACAGAGAGGTATGGCTCAGGGCTGGGCCAGGGCTGGACTCACCTTGTTATTTTCAGAAGGAAGTTTTCAGGGGAGGGAGAGAGCAAAATCACGGCCAGCGCTCATAAATTGGCAGGGGCAGGGGTCCGGGAGGAGCCAGGCCATGTCACCGGAGCAGTTCCAGCTTCCCATCCAGTGCCAGAGGCTTGTGCCCTGAAGGGGGAATGGACCCAGGAGATCAGAAGTGTCCTGGGGCAGGTGTTCAGTGTCCTGCTCTGGAGTAGGTGATGTGTTCTCTCCCCCCCAGGCTCCCTGCAGCCTCTGCGGTAAGGGCCGCGTGCTCGGTGCTGTGTGAGCCAGTCTTTCCAGGAGCTCGTGCAGCCAGGAGCTGGTCCCAGTCAGGCGGTGGGTTGGAGGAGAAGCCTGAGGCCCTGGGACATGTGGTCCTCAGGATACAAACACACACGTGCCTGCATATGGAGAGGATGGCTCCCATACAGGGACGGGATGGTGCCGTGAGACGGTGTAGAGAAAGCCAGAGAACGCAGAGTTAGAGTCGGCTTCCAGCCGACAGATCTCGCCAGCGCCAAAAGGCAGGAGGGTGTAAATATGGTGACACTGTGAGACAGGAACGGGGCTGGGGAGACATGGGCTGTGTTTGAGGAGGAGGTGCAGGCAGGGCCAGCTGGCATGGGAGGAGAGGTGGGGGCTTTGACACCGAGGCGAGGAGTGTACCTGCTGATCACAGTGGATGCATATAGGAGGTATTTTTGCACACAGGAGGGATATAAAAAGCACCGGCCTTCTAAAGAAAGACGAGTCTGACGGCAGGTGCTGTGAGGCAAGCAGAAAAGGCGAGGACGGCAGATCCCAGGCGCAGCTGGGGGCTGCCCATGCAAGGCAGGGCACAGTCAACCACACACCTCCGATCCCACTCGGAAAGTCCCAGAGCAGCCTAAGCCCGACGGCCCTGCTGGTGACGGTGACGGACAGTCACCTGTCCCACCCCTTCTCCTCAGACCTCCAGGAAACCTGCCTAAAAATACACAAAGCTCAACTCCCTGTTTTCTATCAAACCAAAACCCAATAACCTCACAGACCAGGTAGCACACACCTGCTCTGTCCCTTTCAGTACTGCAACCTAACACCTTCTAGGCACCAGACCCTGTGCCAGCTGTCGGGGGTACAGAGAAATAAGACAAAGCTTTGGGGAAAATGAACCCCTGAAAAGGGCGGGCACTGCTTGGTGGCTGTCTCGAAAGCACAGGTACCTGTCCTTTTACAACAGCATATATTTGGGTTTCTATGGCAACTGCCTCTCCCACAATCATTGGCCTCAGCAAAGCATTTCCTGTGCACAGGCCCTGTGGTCACAGAGATGGCCACGGTGGTTCCAGTCCTGGGCGCTCAAGGTCTGGCAGGGGAGCTGGACGAGCACCTATCCTGGAGTTTAGGGGTGAGGACAGGGGTTGGGGGCACTGAGACAGGCCCAGGGCTGAGCTGGAGTTGGAGGGGCTGAGGAAGGAGGCAGGACATCTTGGACAAGGGGCAGAGCTGGGAAGAGATGCAGCCTCAGGGCAAGTTCTCAGCAATGTGGGGTCAAACCTGGAGGCCACGAGAGAAGGCTGAGAGGCAGCTGTACCTGTGTGTCAGGCCCTGGGGGAAGTGCAGGGGGCCCACTGGAGGGGGAAAAGCAGAGTCTCTCAGGGATTGATGGAGGGGACAGGAGGGAGGGGCGGCCTGGGGAGCCTTCGCTTCCCTGTATGAGTTTTTCTGTAAGGTTTAGAGTGTTATAGTGATATGTTAATATTCATAACTGCCAAAAAATGGAAACAAGCCCGAGTTCCTCAGCTGCTGAACGGATAGCCACTGTGTGGCCTCTCCACGGCGGAACGCCGCTCAGACTGGAGGAGTGAAGTGACGGCTGCTATGTCGGGAAGACCCATGAGGGCCGGTGCTCAGTGGGAGGAGCAGACACCTCCATGTGAGTCCCTCATGTCAAACGTCCAGAACAGGCGAATCCATAGAGACTTGGCTGCCCCAAAGCAGAGTGTGGGCAGGAGGGACTGCCTACTGGGGACAGAGTTTCCTTTGGAGATGAATTAAGTGTTCCGAAATTGGTGGTGGCATTTGCAACGACATTGGGGATGCACTAAAAGTTGCGGACCTGCACACTTTGAAATGGTTAAAACGGTGAACTTATGCCAGTGGCTTCAACCTCAACTGTTTTAAAAGGTTGGGCGACCTGGCAGAGCGCCTGTGTCCTCCTGTCTCTGGATCACATTTCTGAGCCCGATGAAAAGTTAAATAACCTGTCTGAAATGAACCGGTTTGTAAGTTCAAAAGCCCCCAGCTCCTCCCACCCCCCAAGGTCACTCACTCTCCCAGGGGTTTCCCTCATAAGCAGGAAGCCCAATCCCTGGCCTTACAACCAAAGCACCCGCGTGGTTCATTGACATTCACCCATTCACTCACTGCTCGCTCATTTAGTGAATATTTTATGAGCGCTTTCCACAAGATGGTGCTTCTGGTGAAGTGCAGGGAAGTCCCTGCTCTCGGGGATCCCCACCATGGAAGGGGAAGGCAGACAGCGAGCAGGTGCGTACTTGTCAGACAGTGATGAACGCCGTGAAAAATGATCGAGTAGGAGGTAGTGGCAGAGAACGACCAGCAGGTGCAGTTAGCTCTGCGCAGAAAGCCAAAGGACTGGTCACCAGAGGGTGACAGGGTAATCAGGGCTCAAATGCAGTTGCATGGCAACAGATCTGCTGGTCACATGTATACAAGGCCACCACAGGGACCCACCATGGCTTGAGCAGAGACGTTTGCTCTCACCCCTCCTATTCCCAGTCTTCCCAGACTCTGACCCAGGGCCATCTTGTTCCTCCGCCTAGAGCTTTCTCTCCCTGCCTTGTGCCTGATAACTCGTACCCAGCCTTCATGTTTCAGCTTAGATCCGGGACCCCAGATCCCCCCCCCCAGTGCCCACCACGGCGCCCCAACAGCGATCACGCCATGTCACTACTGTCTGATCTCCGGTGTGTGTCCCTGGGTGGACTGCGAGCTCCGTCACCACAGGAGACCTGTCTCTCTCATCTCTGAGCCCCCAGCACACCTCCTCCAAAGCATCTGCAAATATGGAGCTGAAATTAATGCGTCAAACTTGCAAGATTAAGGAAAGTAATGGTCATAGCCTCCTATAAACGGTGAATGTTCATAACACACCTGATACTTTAACTCAGAGCTCATTAAGTAAAAAATAAAAATCTTTTACAAAGTTATCTTGAAACAATATTCATCTTGTATTTGCTGATTGTCTACCATTTGCAGGGCCTGAAATACAGATTATAAGGCACTTAATCTCAGAAGGTCAGAAGCAGTCAACAAAGCCCTCTCATGGGCTGGAGTGCTCACACATACATTCTCTCTCTCTCTCTCTCACACCCCAACAGCTACCTTGGATAGCAGCAGCTGAGCTCCTGGTCACCAGGGGAGCCCGTAGAGGAGATGATGAACGGCCTTTGTTTGCTCTGATCGAGCCCTTGTGAAAGCCAGCCCAGGTCTACGCACTGACGTAGATGGGAATGGAGAAGTCGTGGTCTCAGGAGAGAATCTGGAAGAAGAAAGGGGATCACCAGGAGGAGCAGAAGGTGCCAACACCCTGCACACTTCCCAGTGACAAAGCATCTCCCTGGAGTCAGGAGCCATTCTTACTGGGGGTGGGGGGCTCACCTTCTTGTGTCACTTGCAAAGGTGCAGTGACTTCCAACATACTGATACAATTCCTAACAGAGGCATTGCCAAAGTAAAATGTCAATTTTTTTTTTTGCAGTTTTTTTGGCCGGGGCCAGGTTTGAACCC
The DNA here is from genome assembly GCA_963573935.1 of Arctocebus calabarensis. Lineage (NCBI taxonomy): Eukaryota > Metazoa > Chordata > Mammalia > Primates > Lorisidae > Arctocebus > Arctocebus calabarensis. The sequence continues at coordinate 71,435 of CAUYON010132404.1, forward strand.
GCCACCTCCAGCATATGGAGCCGGCACCCCACTCCTTTGAGCCACAGGCGCCACCCAAAAATGTCAATTGTTTTTTAAAAATTTTCTTGTTCTTCCCCACTATAGATGTTTTATTTCCACTTGAAAGATATTTGGGGAAGTGGATAAAACAAAAAACAAATCAACCTTCCCAGCATTTTGTGTGTGTGCATTTAACAGAATTGAGATCATAAAATTTCCTAGGGTTTTTAAATTCACACAGTAAGATTTCTCCGAGGTTTCATCTTCCTAGCAGCCATTGCCAACAGCTGCATAATCTGCCCATTTATCATTGTATTCTTATCTCCTGACACCACCCTTGGTAAACAGTAGGCACCCAATATGTACTGAATTAATGTTAAATGGCCAATATTGCACTGAGTGGATATATCATTATCTACATAACAATTTCCCTGTGGTCAGGCATTTAGATTGTTTCTAATCATAAATCATACTGTAATAAATAGTGCAATTAGTTCCATCTGTGTCTCAGTGACCAATAAAGAAACACCCAGACAGGTGATTACTCAGTCAGCATTCAAATATGTGCACATCTTTCAGGCTTCTGACTCACCTATCAGCCAGCGTTTTTTGCAAGCCAATATATGCATCATTTTAAGGGCTGGAAGGTATGTAAATATTCCTTTATCCCAAACCCAACGAACAAGGTAGCCAGAATTTACATTTCGTTTTGCAAAAGCGAGCACAGTCTCTTTTAGGAATAACATTAAATTTTCTTGACTTTTATGCTCAGTATGAAATATATACTTTTGAGAAGCCCAAGAGAACTGACTCTGAAGTGAATTGTGTTTTAATAATGCGGACTTGTATTGGAAACAAAGGATGGAAGGAAAGGGGAAAAGGAAATTTATAACTTACTTCTCAAAAGCAGAAAAATAAAAGTGAAAAATCCAGGAAAATGAGGCTTCAAGGACTATGCATGTCTTGAGTCCACACAGTAGCAGCCAGAGCCAGGCTGCCCAGATCTCTGCATGAGCCTGACCCAAAAGACACCTGTGCAATGCTCCATCTGTATATATTGCCACAGAAATGGGAGAGAGCTGTAAGTTCAAGTGCTTGATCCAATTACCCAATTTATCTGTAATCTAGTAAAGAGAAATTAAGGGTTGAAATGCTAGATCATTAAGGTCTGTTGTGACAATGACCAGCTTTAAATATTAGCTAGCCGGCAGTAAGCAAGCTTTATTAAGTCTTAGATGGTTTTCACGTGATAGGTTTATACTCCCATGAATGTTTACAGCCTTTAAACACTAAACATAGAACTCAGATGACAACTAGATGTTGACAGAAAAAACACTAGGTCCTCAACAGAGGCTCCCCTATATGATGTGGGGTGGAGTGGGGGTGTAGGAGTAAGAATTGTTCCGTGGCCACTGTCCCATAGACAGGCTGTGAGATCTTAGTCAGAGCCCTGCCTCTTTCTGGGCACAGAATTGTTAGATGGGATGGTCTCTGTGACCCTCCATTTCTTTGGAAAATAGCCACTGACAATACGAGCTGACAGAACTGGGTGTTTTTAAAGTGTCAGGTGCTGTTTCAAAAGCTCTATGGGCCTCTATGAAAAGTGGCACAGCGATTCCTCAAAGAACTAGAAGTAGACCACCGTTCAATCCAGCAAGGCCACTGCTAGGTTCTTTACCCACAGGGAAAGAAGAGGTTTTTTTTAAAGACACTTGCACCCAGTGTTTACAGAAGAACGATTCACCATCACAAAGATGTGGAAACAACCCAAGTGCCCCCCAATACTTGACAGGGTTAACAAACTGTGGTATTTGCAAACCGCGGAGTACTACTCAGCCATTAAAAAAAAGGTGATCTAAGGTTATCTTTTGTAACAACCTGGGTGAACCTGGAGACCATTGTTCTAAGTGAAGTACCACAAAAATGGAAAAACAAACACCACATGTGCTCAATGCTAAATTGGAACTTTACACGCACACAGGGAAGCAAAACTCAAAAGGAATCAAGTGGGGGGGCAGGTGGGGTTGGGGTAACTCACACCTAATGTACCAGAATGGGTGAAATGCACACATTCTGTAAGAAGAGAAAAACAGAGCTTAGTGTTCGGGGGCAGATGAGACGCACTCACTCAATGAATATTTAGGGAGCATCGCCACAGGACCCCAAAACACTAAGCTCTTTTCAATACCCCCATCTCTTCATGGGGCTAATTTCTGCACAGTTTGGACGTCTATTCTTCCTCCAGGAAAAGATGGCAGGTATAACTCAGTAACCAGCCAGTTGTTAAACTGCCAGGGGACCCATGTCCACAGCTCTGGGCGGAGTGTCCTGCAAGCAGAAGAGTGTGTAATCTACACGCTGGCACACTTTTTCCTTGGTCCATTTGCGGAGCACACACATGAGCAATGAGGCTGGGATCCTTGACAGACCCAGCCCTGTTGGGGGCGGGCATGGAGAGAGCTCGCCTGGCACTGTGCAGGATCCTGGGCCTTGAACCTGAAGTGACTGAGTGGGATTCTACCTGGAGAAGAAGGGTAGCTAAGTGTGGTGGGGAAGGTAAAGTACTTGAAGACCAACAGACCTGGATGTCAGTCCCAGAACTGCACCAAAGAGAAAGTAGGATTTTGAACCTGTTTTCTTCTCTGCAAGAGAATATTACCAGCTCTATAAACTGCCACAGAGTTTAAACGAGCTAGTGCGTGTATGGCTGCGCAGCTCCTGGCACACAGCAGAAGTGATCTTACTATTATTATTAAACGTTGCCATTTCAATCTCTGCTTTACAATCTTTGTAAACACATTTCTATGGGGGTTAGGACAGAAAACCCTGGCCAGGAGCCTGGTTCTGTTGCCTCAATGCTCATCCAATCTGGTGAGCCCCACCCCTCTGTCCCCTGGTTTTCACATCAGTAAGTGGGGCTGTCTTAGCTGGCCCCCTCTCTCACAGACTTAGAGAAGGAGCGGGCACAGGGGTGCATGTGGAAACATGGTGTTAAGAGGGCTTTTAAAGTCAGCATCATAGCCCACAACCACAGTACAAGCTTGATATTGTCCGGCTTGTAATCTCAGGCCAGCTCCCTACTGGTTTGGGAGAACACCCAGAGACTAGTCTGTCAATTGGAGAACTCTGATGGGCACTCTTCCTACTTCGCTGTCCCCTAGGAATGGCAGTATCTACCTCCACCTCCCACCCCACTTCCCTCACCCCTTCCGGGGCTCTCACGACAACCCACTTGCCCACGTGATTGGGGCACTTGAGGGCTAGAATTGGGGATCCCAGCCCTGAGTTCCTGACACCAGTATTCAGCCTGCCCAAACCCTTGAGACGTCTGTACTAAGTGAGCTGGGGCTGTGCTCAGTCAGGGTAATGTTTATGGACACCCAGGGGCCCCCTCTGACCAGCTGGACACAGCTCTTAGAGGCCGGGACTAAGCCAGGGGTGGGTGGAGCCTCCCTCAGCATAGAAAAAGCCCAAATGAGGACTTCATTGGTGACAAGCTGTTGGCCGGGAGTGGTGGGAGGAGAAGGCCAGGAGGAAAGAGGGGCAGAGGGGCTGGACGGGGGGACAAGAGAAAGGGGGACAGAACAGGAAAGAGAGAGAGGGAGGGTGAGCACATGGCTGGTCCTGAATTTCAGAAGCCACCTAGAAACCTGGGCCCTCCCAAGGTCCACGCCAACTTTATTCTCTTCCTACCAAAATATAAACAACTACAAATACTTCTGTAAGTTTCTCCTTACAGGAAAACTTGCCCAGAGTTTAGCTTTTTAATAAAACCAATTTCCACACCCCTACAAAAGAGCTTCCCGTGGCCTGCAGGGGAAGACCCGAGCTGGCAAGTCTGGCCTCTGTGTCCTTGGCTGCCTGGTCCCGACTGTCTCTCCTCTGGGTCTTCCTGCTCTTCCCTGAACCCTCCTCTTGGCCACATTGTCTCTGGTCCATGCTGTTTCCTGGCCCCAAAACACCTGCCCCTCCTCCCCCCCACAGCTGCTCTGCCCCAAATCTCCCCCATCCTGGAGGAGAGTTGGCCCCTCACTCTGCACACACCCCTTCCGTGTGTGTCTGGAAGTCCTGGCCTGGGAGCCCGCAAGGCCCTGGACCGGGGTTTACTTGAAATAACACCAACAGTAACAATGGCATTTATAATGACGATGCTGTTATCACGATTGTGGACTCACTCTGATGAGCCAGAAACCAGGTAAGTCTCTCCACATCCTTTCTCCGAGAGGCAGCCCAGTATAGGCTCAAGAGCACCCATGTGGACCTCACTCCCACCCCTACTATCTAGCTGGGTGATCACAGCAAGTTCATCAGGAGCTCTGGACCTCAGTTTCCCCAGCTGTGAAGCACAGTTAATAACGTGCGGTTAGGTGGTTGTGAGGGCTGAATGAAGCAATAATACACAAACCGCTTAGAATGGTGCTTCATGCACAGGGAGGTCATGATCACTGCGTCGAGGGAGGTCTTATTTCCCCTCACGTAGCTCTCTGAAGAAAGCATTTTACAGATCGAGAGCAGGCTCAGAGACAGTGGTCAGGGCCCCGCACAGGACCCAGTCCCGGTCTGCCCAGTTCCCCTCTCTGTGTCTCCGGCAGAGGCTGGATTCTTGCTCTGCTATTTCCACCGAATCAGCTTGTGATCACTGGGAGCTTGTTGGAATCACGTAATCACAGGCCCGGACCTGCCTTTGCCGAGATCCCCTGGAGACATCTGCACTTGGACCTCTGAGAAGCGCCGTCCTGCAGTGTCCTCTGCAAACGGGAGGGCCCATGCTGCTTACTCACTGCTGTGCTCAGGGACAGGACAGCGCCAGGCAGGCAGGCTCGCACGAGGGGAAGCTTTGTCACAGACTGCTGGGGGAACATCACACCTTCCAATTAAACTCCTATCATCCTCCTTCCAGGCGTAGTCCCCTGACTTCGGAGCAGGGAGGGCCCCCAGTGGTGGTGGGCCAAGGCTCTCCAATGATGTGTGGCTCCGATGTGTCCCATCAGCCAGTCTGTCTGGTCTACAAACATTTCGTGAGCCCCTGCCTTGAGCTGGGCTTTCTGCAAGGCATACGGTTGTGAAGAAAACCAAGAGGACTTCTGTCTTCTGTCAGACGGTGGCCAGACCTCTCTCCTATTGCCAGATAAAGTGTTTAAAGCGTCTTCAGTTCGTGAGTGGATTAAGACAATGTGGTATATATACAGCACGGGTACTGCTCAGCCATAAAAAGGAATGAAATAATGTCTTTTGGATGGAACTAGAGCCCATTATCCTAAGCGAAGTATCTCAGAAATGGACAAACAGACACCACATGTGCTCTCTAATGGTTGGGAGCTAATCGTGGGCACACACAGGCACAAAGAGACGAAAAGGTCACAGAAAATTAACACGGGGGCGGGGAGAGGAGGGGAGAGGTAAAAACCCCTCCTGGGTACAATGACTACCCCGGGTAATAGTTACACAGAAAACCTCAACTTAAGAATTATATGAGGTAGCCATGGGTACCCCCTTAATATTTTGGAATTAAAAAAGAAATAAACCAAAACAAGAAGAAGAGAAAAAAATAAGGAAAAACCTGGACATAAAGAAATTGCCAAAAAATGCTTCTAAATAATTCGTGGATCAAAAAGATCATGATGGGAGTTAAGTCAACCATGCAGTCTTTGTCTCCCAGGGGGTCTCTCCCCAGCCCCCCATTCCAACAGGTAAACGATTACAATGTGCCAAGTACTCATGCATGGCAAAAGGAGGGGGCATCTGAGCTGCCCAGGGATAATGCCCAGGGATGAGGAAACACAAGCCTTCCCAGCATGGAATAAGGGAAGATAGGAGGGTTATTTTCTTATCAGTTACTGGATCCCTTCAATAAGCCATTTCTTCTCCCTGGGGCTCAGTTTCCTCAAATGAGATGCTGATACATTCCCAAGTCTCAGAGCACTGCTTTTTTTTTTTTTAACATCTTAATTTGAATCTTTCCGCAGTTTCAATTCTACTTAATATCACACTGATCAAGACAAATTCTTCTCTCTCATTGCAAAAACCTTTCAAACTCCTTTCATAATATAATGTCAGTTCTCTTTTCTTTTTCATCCTTCAAGACAAATGACACCTCTTTTCTGCCTTTGCTTCCCCCTAATCTTCCCAAGCTGGATGCTGAGACGGATGGCCCGTCCGTCAAGTGCTGTGCCTGCCTCTGTCTGCTCCCGTCGCTCTGCTTCTTTGATTTAAGAAAGAAATGGAACAAATCAATCACCATTGGGCCTACCAGCCAATGTCCACATCCAGGTGACACCCTCTTTCTCCGTATCCACTAGTCTTTTCTCCACATGGATCCAGAATAGTCTTTCCAAATGAGGTAATGTCATTGCCCTATTTGAAGCTCTTCTAGGCTGGGGGGGAGGGGGTCACCAGCTCAAATAGCAGCAGCAGCCTGGCGGAGGGGTGGGGGGAGCAGTGTATGCACCAGGCCCTTTTCCTGCAGAGTCTGCCTTGTGACAATCTGTTTCTTCTCAGCTTCCAGACTATGGAAGCCTCTGCTGTGCTGCTCAGAGCCTTTCTCATTCCATTTCCTACTCCCCATTCTGCACTTTAGATGTGACAAACACCTGGAGGAGAAAACCAGCTGGGGGTCTGAAGTCTCTAATTTGTCTCTTCATCCTCAGCAGTGTTCATTTCACTGGACTTGGCCAGGTTGCTCCAGAATAACCCAGGGGAAAGCAATGGACAGTTCTCCCCGCTCCAGAATTTGGCCCCTTTTTTCCTTGCTGCTTCAGCTACTTTCTAAAGACTTTATAAATACTTTTTACCTTTTACACAAAACAGCCTTTCTCACTGTTCTTTCCAAAAGTGGTTTTCTGCTGCTAATGACTCCATCCAACACCGAACCAAAAATTTACTGACTGCAATAGTTCTGAGGTGGGAGCAACAAGGGTGTAGGCGGAGAAGTGTTGTGACCAGGACAGTAAAGAGTAACTTCACCAAGGTCTCCAGAAAGACAGTCTGCGGCCAGATCATTCCTTTTCCCCGTCACTGAAAGTCCCTCAAAAAAAATCATACAGAAAATGGGGGCCGAGTAACAGCTTCCTTGCAACTGGGCACGGTGAGACTGGGGAGAGAAGAATTCAGGCATCTCTGGCTAGCGAGATCTGCCCAGAAACATCCCTTTGGGGACAAAGGGAGACAGCGTGAGACTTCTGGACCCCCTGAGGAAGGTAAAAGCAGTGAAGATCTGGACTCATCGAAACCCTAGTCCAGAAGCACGGCAATTTAAGGAGCAGGAGGAAGTGAAAGGAAAATTAGGACAAGGAAACAGATAAAAGAAATCATGAGGAAGAACCAGCAGAAAACTCCTGGCATCATGAAAAACCAGTCCAGAGCAAACCCCCCCCCCCATCCAGGGGCTGTGAGGTAGATACTGTAGAGGACTGTACCTATAAGGAAATGTTAGAAATGTCAGAAAGGGAATTTAGAATACAGATGATGAAAACAATCAAGGAAATGAAGGAAGAAAGGAAGGAAAATGCTGATAAAGTGGAAAAAGAAATCCAAAACCAGAATCAATTAAGAGAAGAATATAAAAAGGATATGGCAGGGCGGTGCCTGTGGCTCATCAAGTAGGGCACCGGCCCCATATACCGAAGGTGGCAGGTTCTAACCCAGCCTCAGCCAAACTGCAAAACAGAAAAATAGCCTGGCGTTGTAGCAGATGCCTGTAGTCCCAGCTACTCGGGAGACTGAGGCAAGAGAATTGCCTAAGCCCAGGAGTTGGAGGTTGCTGTGAGCTGTGTGATGCCACGGCACTCTACCGAGGCCAGTGATAGAGTGAGACTCTGTCTCTACCAAAGAAAAGGATATGCCAGAGATGAAGCAAATGAAGCAGTAAATTAGGGAACTTAAAGATGCAGTAGAAAGTATCAACAACAGATTAGACCATGCAGAAGAAAGAATCTCAGAGGTAGAGGACAAAGTTCCTGAGATAACTCAGATGCTTAAAGAGGCAGAAAAGAAGAGAGAGAAAGCAGAATGTTCACTGGTGGAATTATGGGACTCTATGAAGTGTTCAAACATACAAGTTATAGGTATCCCAGAAGGGGAAGAAGAAAGCCCCAGGGGAATGGAAGCCATCCTAGAGAATATTATAAATGAAAAATTCCCAAATTTCACCAAAGATTCTGACACTCTCCTTTCAGAGGGATATCAGATCCCAGGTCACCTCAACTCTAATCGAGCTTTCCCAAGACATAGTGATGAACCTGTCCAAAGTCAAGACAAAAGAAAAGATTCTTCAAGCTGCCAGGAGTAAGCACCAGTGTCCTACAGTGGCAAATACATCAGGGTGACTACAGACTTCTCCAATGAAATTTTCCAAGCAAGAAGACAATGGTCATCTACCTTTAATCTACTTAAACAGAACAATCTCCAGCCCAGAATTCTATATCCTGCGAAGCTAAGTTTTAAAATTGATGGAGAAATCAAATCATTTACTGACATACAATCATTGAGGAAATTCGCCACAACAAGACCAGCGCTATAGGAAATACTCCAACCTGATCTACACACTGACCATCACCATGGATCAACAACAAAATAAGATCTCAGAAATTAAAGGACAGAGCCTAACTTCCACACTGATGCAAAAGATAAAACTAAGCAATGGACTCTCACAAAACAAGATGAATAGAACACTATCAATTAGCTCAATAAATGTTAATGGCTTGAATTCCCCATTGAAGAGGCATAGATTGGCTGACTGGATTAAAAAACACAAG
>CAUYON010132405.1:0-18366 GCA_963573935.1 Arctocebus calabarensis
TTTTTTTGAGACAGAGCCTCAAGCTGTCACCCTGGATAAAGTGCTGTGGCATCACAGCTCACAGCAACCTCCAATTCCTGGGCTCAAGCGAGTCTCTTGCCTCCGCCTCCCAAGTAGCTGGGACCGCAGGCACCCACCACAACGCCCGGCCATTTTTTGGTTGCAGCTGTCATTGCAGGCCCAACCATTGTTGGGCCCAGGCTGGATTCGAACCCCCCAGCTCAGGTGTACGTGGCTGGTGCCTTAGCCCGCTGAGCCACAGGCGCAGAGCCGAGGTTTTTGTTTCTAGTCCTTATCGTAAATGTTGTTATTGTTATTAAATGTTAAGCTTTTAATTTTATGAAGGCAAAAAGTGGAAACCAAATAAACACATGTCTATGTATAGAGAAAATAAATAAATAAATATATTATAAAACAATTTTTTAAAAAGCATGAATCGTTTATTTCCTGTTTAATGTTTTCAGACCATGGTTGACTGTGGGTAACTGAAACCTTGGCGTGAAACCACAAGTAAAGGGGGACAACCGTGTACGGGGATACAGGGCACAAACCGGCCGTGGTGCCCAGCCCTGGGTGTGGAGGGAGACGAGGAGGCCGGCCGAGCACACAGGCTCCTCCCGGGGGCAGCAGGATCAGCCCCAATGGCACAGCATGAGTTTCAGATTCGCAAGGCCTCCATTTCTCCTCTCCGTAACAGGACCCGCGGCTTTCCTTTGCCTGCATCACCAGCACAAGCTGGTTTGTGAGTCTTCAGGTGAAGGAGCAGCACCTGAGCTGTCTCATCCTCACCTGGACTTGGCCTGTACAGTGAGACCCTGACCCTGAAGCCTGAGCCCGACGCAGCGATGGGATAAGACTCTGGGCATCCTGGGCAGGAAGGGTACTGTGCCTTGCATGTGGTGACAAAGTAAACAATTTGCACCAAAAATGGGCTGTGGCACTTTAGGGATGACCAGGAACTTGCGGGTCCTCTCCTTCGATCCAGACTGGACTTCGGAATTACTTGACCAATATGTTGGGGCTGAGTTGACTTTCTGAGATTCCGGGATTACCTCTATCTGGCTGCTCAGAGCACTCGTGGGTGGAGCCTTTAGCTACGTGGGAGAGCGCTGAGAGGCTGTGCCAGAGGCCTCCCATGGGCACGACGTCCAGCCCGCCCAGCGAGCCTGGCCTTCAAGTTTACCCTGCAAGGCCCAGAAACGTGGATGGAGCCAATCAGATGTCTGGCCCAGACCAGCCTCCGGGTAACTCCAGCCCAAGCCTCAGTCTGACCGAAACATTCGATCCCAAGTGAGAGCCCCCTGGGAGCCCCCTCCACCCACACAGCTGGGCGGGTCTCTTTGGCAGTAACAGAACGGGAAGGGGCAATATGCCCGTGCACCACAATCACCGCCGCCCCCAACTGCCCTGCCAAGTCAGCACAGCACAGCTACAGAAGGTGCAGAGCCCTGCGGTCCCTTGGTGGGAAGATCTGCTTCCTCAACAGGGCCAAAGAGCCCCCACACTGCCCTCAGAAATGTCCCTGGCCTGGCAGGTGGGTCTTGCTGGCCAGGGAAGCACAGAAGGTGGGTGGCCAGGTGCACCTGTGCCTCTTCTGTCACTGTGGTGCCCGAGAGCATGACCTTTCATAAAGCACAAGAGATGGTCCATGTGACTCCACTGGAGTCAGCACCACACACTACCTGGTCAACGGTGTGGCCGTGGGCAGCTGACCAGAGCACCAGGGCACAGCACTGTGGCAGACCCACGGCGCATGTGCTGTGCCTTACTCTGGAAGGACAAGGTGGGGCCGTGGCTTGTTCTAGTGCCTTACGCTCCACATCACTTCGGCTAAGGTGGCAGCTGCTGTGGAAATACAGATTGCTGCAACACAGGGACGGCTCACGGAAGCCGTGCTCATGGTGCGACTCCCCATCCACAGACCTTGTCATCACCAGCCACTGCACGCAGGGTGTTTGCCAAGCGCCTCCCACTGACAAGCGTGCAAACGGTTTGCATCTTATTAAATCCAATCCTGCTTGGATTTCCTTCTGCAAAGCCCTTGATGAGGACAAGCTGCGTCTGCTCTCGCCGGCTGCTGTCTCTTTACTATAATCTGCTCCTTCTGGGCTGCTTCCCTCCTGGTCTCCACGCGGCTGCTCTTTGCCGGCTGTGCACACTCAGAGCAGGGGAGCAGGGGTGACGGGGGCGGCGGGGGTGACAGGGTGCAGGGGCAGCAAGCATGCCAGGCAGGCCCTGCCGTGATTGCGGGGGCATTGGCTCTTGAGGCCTTTGATGGGGGTGTCCTTTGAAGTGCCAAGACCCTCTTGACATGAATCACAGGATTTAGGTCAAAATGGGATCTCAGCGGCTGCCCCTGCTAGAGGCTCCAGTCAGTGGGGGGCTCCACAGTCGTCCAACATGGACCACCCCATCGCCGATGCAAGGCTGGTTTAGAAGCGTCTCCCCCTGCACTTTTAAGTCCTGGGAGGATCTGCCAACTCTGCTGGAAAGCTGGTTTCCAGACAACCTGGTGGAGCAGACGGCACCGGGAGAAGTGACTGTGGGCGGGGACACCTCGGGCCAACCCCAGGAGTGCCACCCTGAACGGAACACTGGGATTCGTCACTTTGTACTAGTGGGAGAGGCACTCAAGCAAGGCTGGACACCCACTCCGAAGCCGCTCACCCCATCCCTGGCTGAAGGCTGGAAGGCTGCCCTCCCAGCTCTCCGGGCCGTTGCATTTGAACCCATGGTCTGGCTGCCGAGTCCCCCGTGCGTACCTTCCATTTCTGTCTGTGCCCTTGTCCGAGGTCATGTGGCAAATGGACAGCACGGGCATTTGACCAGGTCACGGCTGTGCCTTATGCCCTACTTCAGCAATTCCAATTCAGAAGCGCTGCCTGCTTATGTGAGAGCTGTAAATATCTGTCCTCTAAACCAAATACACGTCCTGGCTTTACAACACCACAAACAATCTGTGACCATTTTCTTCTGTTCTTGCCAAGCCAGGGTATTTGTTGGGTTTTTTTTTAAATAACCAAAGGACCAAGACAGAAGTTTTCCAGCCCTCACCATTGAAGCTACATGGATCACTGTGGGAGACAAAGGGGCCCACAGTGGACGCGCTACGTGGGTCCCTCACAACTTCATAGGGCCTGTAGTGTCTAAAGTCCTGAACTCACACACATGCACACACGCACACAGGCACACTCAGGAGTTCCCGGTACCTGGATGATGAAGAGACTGAGGGTCAGGAGGGCCCATGGCATGATTTGCCCAGTGTGAGGGAGACCAGCCCTGGCCCCATCTCTGGCTGCAGGATGCAATGGCTGCACAGGGGTACCCTGGATGCCCTAGCAAAGTGCTTCCTGACCAGCCATTGACAGGATGGGGCCCGTGTGTCCTGGTGGACCCCCTGGGGCAGAATGAGGACCCGGCATCCACTGTGGACAATCAGCACTCAGTAGGGCCTGTCTGACATCAGACTGGATGAATTCCGTGCCACCCCACCCAGACAGGCAGCAAATGCAGAGTCCTCAGAGCCCAGGCTCTGACCTCAGCCAGACACACTCGAGCCCCTGTTGGAGAGTCACAGTCTTCCACTGGCTGAGCTACCTTAGAGCCACTGAACAGTGGCGGCTTGTTTCCCAGTATAGACAGGAGCTCTCAGGACACTCAGAGATGGCGTCTGGACTGAATGCCAGGTCCGGGGGCCATGGGCTCATGGGTGGGTGTGAGCTGTGGGTGCTGAGCCCACGTCCCTCTCACCCACCACGTGCTAGGCAAGTGGGAATTTTGCTTGTACCTTCCTTCTAGGCGTGGTGGACCCCACTCACAGAGAAGAGGGGCCACGGTCAGGCCACCAGCCACAGTCAGGCCTCTGCAGCAAAGAGCACAGAGAGCAGAGGCTCTTCTCCCACACAGCCCTGCTGTCCCCAGGGATCCGGGCTGTGGTCATCTCAATCCCAGGTCAAAAGCACAGCATGCATGCTGCAGCTATGTGAGCAGAGATGCCTGACCTGCCGTGCTGACGCTGGCCACCCTGGTCAGCAGCAGCCCCAGGAGATTAGCACCCAGGACCACTCCACCTGGCCCAGACGGCCACCCCTGCCCTGCCCCACACACGTGGTCTGCTCGGGCCGCAGCAGCGTCACAGTGTCTGGATACTGCTGCAGGCCGTCCCGTACTTCCCGAGGCAGACCCAGAGCCCCTGTCTTCCACCCCCAAGGGACTTGTGGGTCAGAGGTCAGGTGGGAGCTCCCTGGGGTCACTGAGCTAGTCACCAAGCTTGTACCTGAGACTTTCTGGAATAGCAAGGGCTTCAAAAAACACTTGAGATGGCTGAATCCAGATCTGACTCCCCAGCCCTGGCTGCGCCTGCCGAGGACAAGTCCCCGGTCCGAGCTGCAGTGTCAGATCCAGAATGGCGTTCAAGACTGGGAGGCTGGGACTTCCTTTGCTGACTCAGAGGTCGCAGGTGAGAAGATCTGGAAGAACCGAGATTGGTTGGCACTAGGAATTGAGGAGAGATGCCAAAAAATGTCCATGGACCTACTTCTAAATTCAACAAAACATGCAAGAGCATTCTGGAATGTTCTCTCGCCAGGGTTGGGGCAGAGTAATCTGCACAGATCCAATGGCCCTGAGCCGTCCTTGGTCCCAGCTGCAGGGAGCTGCCCCTGCCCACGCTCCTGCACTCGACGCGAGGCTCCCGCTGGTTCTTCCCCCCGGGAGGGGGCAGGTATCGCAGCCGAGACCCTCCCACCAGAGGACCGGGCCGCTGGCTCTGCCGATCCTGGAGCAGCTCATGTCTGTGTGATTACGTGTGTGTTTGTGTGTTCATCTGCGTGTCCATATGTGCCTGTGTGACTGTGTGTGCATCTGTAGGGCTGCCTGTATGTGTGTGTTTCTGTGTGTGCTGTGTGCCTGTGTGTCTGTGTGTGTTCATCTTGTGTAAGCTGTATGTGTGTGTCTGTTAATCTGTGTGCACATCTGTAGGGCTGCGTGTATATGTGTGTTTCTGCTGTGTCTGCTGTGTGTTCATGTATGTGTGTATGTGTGTTCACGTGTGTCCTGTGTGTGCCTGTGTGTTCATGTGTGTATGTGACTGTGCATGTCTGAGTCTGTGTGTTCACGTGTGTCTGTGCATGACTGTGTGTGCTGTGCTGTCCAGGATGACCAGGAGGCCCTCCCTTCCGGGGTGGCCCTGCCCACTCACACCTGGTCTTGACTTCCCCGGAGAAAGGAGCCTGAGAGCAGGGGCTGTGTGTGTCCAGCTCAGGGTGGCCCCACAGCTGGAGAGGTGCTATCCTAGGGGTGCTCAAGGCTGCCTGGCCACTCTGTGGTGCACACACCAGAGAGTCACACGGTGTCCTGACACTCACCCATATTGTCTGAGCCCTGCCACCTGCCCTCCAGGGACATTGTCACACTCAGTGACACACTTGAGGATGTCCCGGTGGAGCTCAGGGTGCCTGAGCAAGGTCATCCCTGGGGTGCTGGGACTCCTGAAAGAGGGGGTTCATTCTCTCAGTGATGGCAAAGCTTGGGTCAGCTGGAAGTGAGGGTAGAAGTGGGGTGTTCTTGAAGGGCTGGGGTTCTGGGGTGCTGTTCCTAGAACACAGCAGAGTCGCAGGGCATAGGCAGCTTCGCCTCCATCTTCTTGACACTGCAGTGCCCTGCGCCCCACTTGTGCCCCCCAAGGGTGTCCACGCACCTGCCTGGCCTTGGGAAGCCACAGTGTGGTGCGTGGAGGGGCAGGGCAGGCCCCCAGAGTGTGGTCTGGCCACGTCCACCTGGAGGCCGTCATAGAGCAGGGTGGGCACACGGGCGAGACCCAAGCCAGCTGCCTCTGAAATTCAGGTGGTGAAGCTGAGACTGGTGGGCGGAGGGCGAGCAAACATGCAGGCACCTATCTCTAAGGATGGGGTGCAGCAAGAGGCTCACTGTGCCCCTCAGGGGGCTGTGGGGTCACAGAGGGTCACAGGGCCCTGGGTGGCTCCGCCATGCACAGACATGCACAAGTGGGAAGCAGCTGGACACCTGCTTGCCCCCCGCCCGGAATTCCTGGCCCAAGGCAGGCTCCAAGCATGGCGGAGCCTTCCCAAAAGCCAGGAAGCAGCTGTCAGAACTGCGACTGTGGCTGTGTTTGTGAGTCACACTGCTGTTACTGCCGGCCACTGTGTCCTGTTGAGCCAGGAGCACTGCTGCCCTCCGGAAGAGGGCAGCCGGCAAAGTACTGCTGTGCCTTTCCACAAGTCCCCCAGGCCTAGGCACCTCACAGGTGAGTGACGCATCGGGATGGGGAATTAGGAGCTGCTGAGGGCGAAGGACCCTGTGTGTCCAGCCCTGGCTTTGGCAGGTTGAAGGCAATGTGACCAAGGCCACCTATTAGGACACAAAGCCCAGGAGGATTTGCTTTCTGGCCTACAGGGCTGCCCCCTCAATTCATTTTTATTCAGCCTTCTACATAACCTCAGGGCATAGGAGTAATTAGAAATTGATTTTTCTTTGATCGTGGTATGGCCAGACCTCCCCAGCCAGCCTGCATCTCCTTCAGACCACCCCCATCTGCCAGCCCACCTGGGCTGGACACACAGTGTGACCTCCCAGCACACACTCAGCTGAGATCCCAAACACCATGACCCTCCTGAGCACTTCCCAGCTGGCTCTCACCTCGTTTTGAAAAGAAACCACAAACATTAGCTGGGAATTTGAGGTCGAGCCCCACCTATCCACACATCAGGTCAAGTTTAATGACTCTGGTAAACGCCAGCACTTTGGGGAGCAGATGGGGTCTCAGCTCTCAGGAGTGCTGGCACCATGGACGCTGTGTGTCCCACTGCCCCCTAGTCCTCCTGCTGCCAGAGCAGAGCCTGCCCTTCCCTGGTGCACCAGCGTTCCAGCCGCCACACTCTGCTAATCCTGATCCTTCCACACGGGTGCCACTCCACACGGTGCCACACGGTCCACTGGCCAGGCTGCAACCACTATGGGAAAGCTGCATGGCCCTCACTGCTAATGCCAGGTGAGCACCCCTGCCACCTACCAGAATCCTTGCAGGCCCTGGGGATGGGAACCTGCCCGTGTGCAGAGAGAGGTGGGCGCAGAGCCTGCCCTTCCCCAGTGCACGAGCGTTGACCTGAAGCTCGGGAGCCAGCCAGGACCCACCTGGCCCCACCTCTCAAGGGCGCCCTGTTTGGCCTGCAGAGCAAAGCCCCACCTGCAGTGAGCAGGCACAGAAGCCCTCCCAGGGTGCTGGTGCTGGGTCACTGCACAGGACTGGGCTCCCCAGAGGCTGCAAGCCACAGAGCAGAGCCACGCCTCCCACCTGCGGTGCCTCTGCAGGGGGTGGTAGGCCACCCGTCCTTGCCAGCCAGAGGATCAAAGACAGCTCCGTTTGTCACTTTATCCCCACCAACATCAGCCAGAGGCAGCTCGTGCCAGCCAGCCCCACTCCTCAGCTGCAAACCAGGCACCAGCCTACATTGGCAGGTAACTGGACACCCCACTAGGGAAGGCAGGAGAAGAGGAGCCCCAGAGAATAGGCCCAGGCCACTTCCTAGGGCACCTGCCCATGGCCTTGTCTCCATATAGGCCTGAACCCGGAACTCTCTGCTCCCTGCAGGGGAGGGGCGAGGCTGCGTCAGCTCAGGAACCCCAAGAAGGCTCGGGGGTTCCTGCCCTGCACCCCCTCCTCAAGACTGTCAGGACACTAGCACCCTGGTGCCTGGCAGCCTCTCATCAGCTCCCCTGACACCACACACAGACGTCTGGGCACAGTGGAGCCTGGGGGACGTGGAGGAAGCTCCTCCGGAGAGTGACAGCTCTGGGCCTGCGGACTCGGGCCCGATCCACACCCTCACTGTCATTTCATGTCTGTGGGTCGGGCTGGCCCAGGCACAAAGGAGAGTCTCTTGGCCGGGCTCTCTCCTCCACCCTGTGGCTTGGATGCCTCAAGGCTGCATGGTTTCAGGGCAGTGCTGAGCCTGGCAGCCATGGGGGCTGGGGGCCCTCCTAGCTTTCCCTGCCCGTGGCACCACCCCTGGACACCCGAACCCTCCTTCATCTCGGATCTCTTGAGTGTTGTTTTGAAGCTGACTCCATGTGCAGGTCTGAGCCCCGAATAAGCACAGAGACCTGGGGATCCCTCCCACCTGCAAGACACCACAGTCGCCGGACCCAGCAGCGCTGACCTCTGACTATGACTATCCTGAGACCCCAGGCCTGGACACTCCACACCCACCCCCTCAGACCTTGCTCTACTTGAACTGACACCCAGGCTGCACCCCAGGCCCCAAATCAGAGCCCACAAAGAGGTGCCAAGCAACGACCCGAGGACGACCAGGGGACAGCCAGGGGACATCCAGGCTGCCTTCCACAGCCCTGCCCCTCTCTAGGGGTCACTTGAGCCTGGCAGGCTAAGCTGCTGTGGTCCTGGAAGGACGTCCTGTGGGTCTACTCACTCTGAATGCAGAGACAAAGCCAAGAACAGGAGGCTCCAGAAACCCCACATTCCAGTGGAGATGTCCATCAGGGCCTGCCGACTCCCACCACCGTCCTCCAGCACCACTATCAGGAAAGGGGGATGTCCCACAGCAGCAGCCGTGGCCTTACAGGGAGGGATGAGCCATTTGTGCTAAAAGATTTTCCTAGTCTCTGTGTGGGTGTGTCGCTTCTCCTCTGCCTATCTCCCCCAGGACAAGGGGGAGGCTGCTAAGGGTCCTAAGGGCTCCATACACGTCGGTCATGGACACTGAAGCTCCGAGAGCAGCCTCCACCCAGCACAGGGCTAAGGGTTCCACGCACATCCGTCATGGACACTGAAGCTCCGAGAGCAGCACAGGGTGCACAGATCCAAATGCAGTGGGCATCGGACGTCTCTTCCCTGGGCTTAGAGCTCGGGGAGCTGGGAACAAGGGTTGGGGCGACTGCGTCAACACCTCCCAGAGAATGCAGGGAGTCTAGAAGGGAGCTGAGCCCCTGGAGAAGGAAGAGGTGAGGTAGGGCCCTGGCAGGCCTCGAGGTGCCCTTGTCAGATGGGTCTAGGCAGAGTGGAAAACACTGTTCCTTTGCAAATACAGCCCAGCTCAGAGGGGCTGAGGCTTGAAAAGGGAGGAAGAAGCACCCCAGGGCCAGAGACCTGGCCACACACAAACACACACCTGCTCAGATGCACACATGCACACACAGGTGAACACATATGCACATGCCTGCTCAGATGCACACACAGGTGAACATACATTCACTTGCCTTCCCAGATGCACACACAGGTGAACACGCATGCACACGCCTGCCCAGATGCACACACAGGTGAACATACATGCACGCACCTGCCCAGATTCACACACAGGTGAACACACATGCATGCACCTGCCCAGATGCACACACAGGTGAACACACATGCACATGCCTGCCCAGATGCACACACAGGTGAACACGCATGCACACACCTGCCCAGATGCACACACAGGTGAACACACATGCATGCACCTGTCCAGATCACACATAGGTGAACACACATGCACATGCCTGCCCAGATACACACACAGGTGAACACACATGCATGCACCTGCCCAGATCACACATAGGTGAACACACATGCACACGCCTGCCCAGATGCACACACAGGTGAACATGCATGCACACGCCTGCCCAGATGCACACACAGGTGAACACACATGCACGCGCCTGCTCAGATGCACACACAGGTGAACACACATGCACGCGCCTGCCCAGATGCACACAAAGGTGAACATGCATGCATATGCCTGCTCAGATGCACACACAGGTGAACACACATGTACACACCTGCCCAGATCACACATAGGTGAACACACATGCACGCGCCTGCCCAGATGCACACACAGATGAACATGCATGCACACGCCTGCTAAGATACACACATGCACACGCCTGCCCAGATGAACACACATGCATACCCCTGCTCAGAAGCACACATGCACACACCTGCTCAGATGCACACACAGGTGAACACACATGCACACATGGGCACACATGCATGAACATGTAGCTATACACACTTCCACACAAGTGCACATGACAGGCAGATGCATGCCAATGCACACATTCCAAGCCATGTGGATGTTACTCTTACTGGGCAGTAGGGATGGGAGTGGTGAGAGTTTCACAGAATCAAAAATGAAGCATGAAACACCCAGATGTTAAATCATCAAAAAGACCCAGAACTCTGGCCGTGGCCCTGCTGCCCACTGACCTATAGGACCAGGAAGAGGGGCTTCAGCAGAGCTGGGAAGGGAGGGATAGGGCAGCAGGGTTAGCTGCCAGGGCTAGGCTGGCCCTTCAGTGAACCCACGGAGCCCACACAGGACAGAGATGCTGTGAGCAGGGATGGGGCCCTCCCGCAGCCTCAGCCAGGGCCACCGTTTGGGCTTCTCTACCCAGTACCCAGCATCCTGGTCACAGCCCCTAACCTCCACTTCACAGGACCCTCAGCCCCACTGGGGCTCTTGCAAATCAGGGCTCTACTGAGACCCACAGTGGGGATATCCCCTCTGGATGGTGCTGGGGTGACTCGTCCCAGCAGAGGTCATGATAGTCCTTCCTATGCCTCCCACCTTGGAGGCCATTGCAGCCTGCCTCCTCTGTCCCCCAGTGCCGCCCTGTTCTCCCAATCCCACCTTGGAGGCCGCAGCGGCCTGCCTCCTCTGTCCCCCAGTGCCGCCCTGTTCTCCCAATCCCACCTTGGAGGCGACAGCGGCCTGCCTCCTATGTCCCCCAGCACCACCCTGTTCTCCCAGGCCCTCTTCATTCCCAGTGAGTGGAGTCCTTCAATGTTTTTGCAGCCAGAGGGTCCCATCGGGCACCGAGGCCACACAGGCTGGAAGCAGGAGGCAGCCCTTTCCCAGACTCTGGAAAGGGCTGCCATTGTACCTGGACCCAGGCACAGCCCCTGCAGTCCAGCCGGTGGACCTGGGACCATTACCTCCCAGAGCTACCCCGTAACTGGTGCTCCAGTCTAAATGTCCAAGTCCCCACTGCAGCAGTCTTAAGAGGGGACTTCATGCATGGGGGTTTCTCTCGTGAGAGGAATCAGTGTACTAATAACAGAGGCTGGAGGTGATGCCTCTTCCACCACCTGTGTGCAGGGTGTGAGGGGGCCTCGGCGAGTCTGCCAGCACCTTGACTTTGCTTCCCACATGCCCCATCCTGAGAAGTAAATTTCCATTGTTTATAAACCACCAAGTATGGTGTTTCTGATACAGCAGCCAAAACATGCTAGGACAGGCAGGAGCCTGCAGTAGGGGTGGGCTCAGGAATGCCCACAGCAGGGTGCCGAGGGGCTCAGGGAGCAGGCCTGTCTCCACCACACCAGACAAACTGTCCCCCAGGACTGCACAGCAGCTCCAGCTGCCCCATAGGCAAGGCACCTCCCCTGGTGCCAGCATTCCCTCTGGAGCCCTGGTGGAGGACCTGGGGCTGGGATGTGGCCACGCAGGGGCTCTGACAGGTGCACTTCAGGTGCAGGTGACCCTAGGCTGGCCAGCCACGTGGGCTAAAGGTCTCCCTCATAAGCCCTCTGTCTCCTGATGGTGGTTCCTGTCTCATGTCCCACCCCCAGCCTCTGTTGCCTTACCTCCCACTCAGCCCCATAAGCTCAGAGTGACATCAAGAAGGCAACGGCCTTCCAACCTTCCACCGCCTGCTCCTCCTGCCTCACCTGCCCCCATCACTCACCTAATCCTGCAGCTGGATCCTGCCTCCCCACACTCAGCTCAGCCAGGAGAAGTCTCCCCCAGCCCCAAGTAGCTTTGGGCCCTCTCCTGCCCATGCCACATTCTGCATAGAGCTGCCCTCTTTGAGGTCAGGGCCACCTTCCCTAAAGTCAGGACCACCTGATCCAAGGTCAGGGCTAGGTTTGACTCACACCTCAACACTGTGCCTGGTCAGGACCTGGACACAATGGGGTTTGACGTGTCTGAGTGATAAAGATGTGAGCAAACAGGCTGTTCTTGATTCTTCACAGCAAACTTCCACCTGCGCCAGCCAGGGTGAGAAAGATGGTGACAACGTTTCTGGGCAGCAAGCCCTGCCTCTGAGCTGGTCCTTCAGGGGACAGACCACAGGTCACATACAGCTTGAGAGAAAAGGGACCTGAGAAAAACTTGGGATAGACAGGTTGCCTTGCCCAAGATCACAGCCCTCCTGAGGGAACCTTGCTAGCCTCTCCCCTCCCTGACACCTCGAGTCTGCCACTCTGCCACAACCTCAGAGTCTCAGCCCAAGGCTGGGCAGCCCACCGAGACCAGCTGTGTCTGGGAGAAGGGGCCGGGTCTGGAGGGGCTCTGGGGAAAGGACAGATGTGTGACAAAGAGGAGCATTGTCCTCACCCTTGACCAGACTTCCAGGAGCTCTGGGGAAGGGAGCAGCAAGGCAAAGCTCTAAGCTGGAGGCTCCCAAAATAGCCCAGGGAGCGGCTGGCGGCTGGGACGGGCAGCTGACTTCATGCCACAAGCATCCTGGGAAGGCCCAGCTGTCTGCGACCGCACCTGCTGGGTCTTGAGCCAGAACGCTGCCCTTGGAGGGAGGGGCCCAGAATAGGGCCCTGGGCCACCCAGGAGCAGAGAAAGCCCAGCTCCACTGAGGCCTCAGAAGGGCCCTCGGGCTCCTGTATTCCTCCCCCTGCTATGTCCACAGGCCTCAGGACAGCCCCACCCTCACTGGGCCTGCCTGTGAGCGGTAGGTGTGCTGGGCCTGTGGGTGGAAGGCCCTGACATCTGGCCCATGGGCAGAACCACCCCACCTACCCAAAGCAAAAAAACCACCCTCTTCCCCTGTGGACCCTAACACTGGGCTCAGGACGGATTTACTAAATTCAGCTGAAAAATAAAGTAGATGATAAATTTTCATTTCAGTCCTGATATAACTTATGTTTCCTCCACAAAGGCTTTGGAGCCCACCAGGGTTACCACCATGCACACCCCAGGTGGGAGCCAGGAGGCTTGGGGCAGTGCTCCGCTGATGCAGCCCCCAACACAAACCCCTCTGCAGCTCTCAGCACACACCCGTGCACCCAGCCCTCCCTAGTCCAGGGCCCAGGGCAGAGCCAGGGATGGGGAGAGAGCACTCGAGAGAGGGGGGTGCGAACCTCTGCCTCCTGGGCCCGAGGCTGTCCTTGGGTGCCCTTTAGCAAGGTCCACTCCTAAAGGGCATCTGAAGGGGCCATTACGATCCACAGGAACCTGGGTGCCCCTACAGCCCCCAAGCCAGGCCAGAGGGAGACGGGCTTCCCTAGACCCATTGCGGCTGAGCAAGGTAAGGATGCGGGTTATGATCTGTATCTCCCGGGACCCAGCACTAGGGGCAGCTCTCAGGACAGACGGAGAACATCCCTGTGGCTCAGCGAGGGCCTTGGGAGCAGTACAGGAGGAATGCCTTTCCAGGACAGCCCAGGGAGGGTCTCCCTGAGCAGGTGGCTAGAGGAGGCAAGGGGTCCACTATGGTTGGGAAGATATTCCCAACAGGCGAGCAGCAGGAGTGAAGGCCCAGGGGCAGCTGTGTGCTGCTCCAGACTCCCAGGGTGCCAGGAGATCAGTGTGGCCATCGCTCACCAGGCTGAGGGCCAGGTTACAGCAGGTGAGGGTGGGGGCAGGTGGGGGCTCTGCATCTTTCTCTGATGTGGGCAGACACCAGCATGCTCATGGGCTCTCTCTCTCCTGGGAACCAGCCTTCAGCTGAAAGCTGCAGGCCCAAGGGCTGAGGTGGGCAGGGAAGGAGCTGAGACCCCTGTGGACACATGTCAGCATTGACCTCCAGGTCTCAGAGCTCTAAGGAGCTGGGGGACTCACTGTCAACAGAGCCGGTGGGGGGGTGAGAATCTGAAGGAGAGGAGTAGGGAACAGGGAGAAGGGCTAAGAGGCAGGGGTAGGGAGGAGGGCAGGGCTGTGGGAGGGACAGAAGGAAAGGCAAGGATATGGGGGCCCTTGAGGGGAAGGGGCGGGGCTATAAGGGTGGTTCATGAAGAAGGGGTGGGACTATGGGCAGGTGTAGAGAAGGGAGGGGCTGTGTGGGCGGGGTCTGGATGAGGGACAAAGCTATGGGGACTGTTACAGAGAAGGGGCAACTGGGCCAGTTAGGGAGAGGGGTGGGGCTGCGGGGGCCCCAGAGCTGCTCCTGGGTGCCTTATAAAGCTTTCCTTACATTTTCTTACATGTGTGTACAGAGAAGGCGGCTGGGTCCCTTAACAGTTGTCACCCTCAGATTCTGGTTGGGCCCTGGGAGCTGGAACCAGGATCACAAGTGGGATCAGGGAAGCCACTCGACTGGGACTCCAAGGGGAAGGACAAGACCTCCAGAGGGGCCAGGGCCAGCAGAGAGGAAGTGTGGCCCAGGCATGAATGGTCCCCAGCCCCTGCCAGTCCCATTGGCCCAGGCGTGGAAGCAGCTGTCCACATCCGTGCCGGCAGCTTCCACCTGCCTCCAGAAAAGTCCAAATTGTCCAAGAGTGAGCCTCAGCCCAGGAAAGCCAGAATACCAAGGCCACCCAGATAATCTGGGCCTACGTTTTTATTTTTATTGTTAAATGTATCAAATGTGCAAAATAATTCACACAACATTTGTGTACGTTTTATCACATTAAAATAACTGTCATAAAAGTGAAGAAATATTATCAAAACCACATCTCTAAAGCAGAAGGCTTAGCTAACTGAGGCGATGAACCGAGTCCAAGGATCTTCGCAGTTGGGCAAAAGTAGAATTACGTTTGCATGTCCACTAACCTCCCCAGGAAGGGACAGGGGCCGGGACTTTCCACCTGCCATGCTCACACACCCACACAACATTCACACGCACTCACACACACACACAGACTCACACACATAACATTCACACGTGCTCACACACTCACACATAACATTCATACACACTCACGCACATACATAACGTTCATACACGTACAAACTCACACACTCACACACATAATCCCATGCACACTCACACACATACACATCTACTCACACATGCACACACACTCACCACCACTCTCACGTGCATACAACATGCTCACATACGTGCACACACATGCTCACACACATATTTACACACATGTTCACATGCACACAAATACTGTCACACTCACAGGCACAAACACACTCACCCACACACATTCCGACACTCAGCCCTGGTGGCATTAGTGTCACTGACTGCTCCAGGAGATCCTCTCAGCCACTCCCCCAGCCCAGCTGGCCCTGCATCCAAGGCCCTGTGGCCAAGGCCAGCTCAGGGCATCTCCTTGGCTGGCCCCAGCCAGGCCCCTATCCACCCTGTTCCCTGTTCCTGCCACCCATGGGACTTACAGTGTCACAGGGCCCAGCAGGTCCCTCATCCAGTTCTGACTAGGCCAGGACCAGGCTTCCAGGCTGAGCACACAGGAGCAGTCAGCAGGCTGAGGGCAGGCAACCTCTGTCCCCTCAATCTCCCAGCCCCTGACCTGAGACCCCAGCAAACCTCGGTTTCCTCCTGGTCACATCTGCACATGACTCAGTACCGAGGGCCCAGAGGCTCCTGGCAGAGGCAGAATTGACTTCAAGGCCATCAAGTTACCGTCCAGCAGGCATCCAGAGATGTGGCTCCAAACGGTGTCACGTGGAGCAGCTCAGCAAGCTATGCCCTCAGGAAGACGCATGCTTCCCTCCCAGGGACCAGCGGAGGAAGGGAGAGGCCTGGCCAGGAGAGCCCTCTGATGCCAGCCTGGGGCCCCAGAGAGGCCTGGGGCCAGCACAAGCCAAAACCAAATTCCTGGGGAGTGAAGCAGTGGCCTCATGATCACAGGATGTCATTTGGGGAAGACGGAGGGGAGGGAGAAGCCTCCCGGCCCCAAATGCAAGAGTTCCTCTGACAGATTGCCCCCAAACACCGAGAGCTCAATTCCAGGCCCCCCGGGGGGCTCAGCAGGGGCCAGGGTCTCAGCAGAGAGAGGGCCCAGATTCCTGGTCCCCAGGCACTGTGGGTAGCTGTGTCCAGCCCCATGCCAGCTCAGTGAGGAGGACACAGCTCTGTCCCTCCCCATCAGCACCAAGGCAGCTGGACTTGTCGGGGCCCAGCAGTCCCTGGGACACCCAGAGTCTCCCGCCATCCAGGTTTGGTCTTTCCCTCCTCAATGGCCCCAGAACCATGCCAGGGAGTTCTTTTCAAAGGAAAATCAGTTCTGCTGACCCCCAGGCTGAGCGAAATTGGGTTACAGTGCTACAGAAGCACATTCAATATAAAGCTAGGGACTGGCAGCCTAAATGCAGACAGGCAGGCAGAGCCAACACAACTAATCTCGGCAATACTGACCTAACGTGACCTGGAGGAGGAGGAGGAGACACTGTTTCCCTGAAACTTGGCTTTAGCAGGTCTTGAATCTGACATGCTGGTGCTCTCAGCAGCTGTGGGACGATGACTCAGTTTCCCTGGTGTGGCTTTTGAGTCTAGCTACTGCAAAGCCCTGCTGGGCCAGGCGCCCAGAGGTCTACTTGATCCAGTGCACGGGGCACATTAGGGCCAGTGGACGCAGCCAGCTGGCCAGCAGACAGCGCTGGTTTATGGGCTGGATCAATGAGTTCTCCTCTCTGCTGCAATTCCCAGGCAATGCATTTCTCTGTTCTACTCTGGACGCCATGTGCTTTATTCCTGATTCCTGGCCTCTGGGAACAAAGCTGCTTGGATTGTTTTTGTCTGTACATCTTGATGCTATTCTGTGCACCCTGATTTCTCTAGTACTCATATGTCTAGAGGTCAAAATGGCATCTTCAAGATGACCAGGCGCTGTTAACCATTTCCCAAGGTGATTTTACCAACTTGCTGTGTGTGCAGGCCCCAGTTTCTCTCTGGCCTAGGCAACACAGTGTGGTCAGCTTTTAGTTTTTGGCAACTGGCAGCCATGAAGTGGTCATTCACCATGGTCTCAGAGCATCTCCTTGGTTACCATGAGGCTGGGCAGCTATTGTGTGTTTTACGGCCTCATGGGTCTCCTCTCTGCCCAGGGCCTGCCTGCTTTTCTGTTCAGACACCAATTGTTTCACAATTGACTTGCAAGTACTGGTTACATATTCTGGATTCAGAGCCTTGTCAGTTACTTCTGTTGTCACTATCTTGTTCCATCTGTGGCTTGCTTCTTCAAGAGATTTTCCTTCCTAAACTCACTTGCTTGACAGAGCAGCCCAGGTGCCACAGAGAGGGCAGTGACCCCCAGCTGGGGAGTCATTGAAAGGAGGGAACCTCAGAGTCTCATCAGGCAGACAAGGGTGGAAAGATCTTTCTGGAGAGCAGCCAGCGAGAGCTGAGTGCATGGGGGTCTCCAGGGAGAGTCAAAGGCCCCACACCTCCTTGGAATCTCTGGATGAGCCATTCCCTCTTGGCCTCCCATTGGTGTGTCTCTGTCTTGTCACATCAGCAGAGCACCCTCCTAGGAGGAAGGACTGTCCAGGACTCTGGAGCCCAGTCAGTAGGACGTTCCAGGGTGCCCAGTCCAACCCCCTTGTGCAGCCAGCACAGAATGGAGATGTCAATAATATAGCCAGGAAAGTCGGAGAAGGGGCACAGCGGGCTGTGGGCAGCAGAAGCCTTGGGGACCCCTCACTCGGGGAGGGGACAAAGGGGAGGCCCCTCCCAGGCCACTCTTTGCTGCAGGTGTCCAGGTAGTCAGCACACCTGCCCGGGAGCTTCAGTGGGGAAGATGGGAAGAAATGCCACCTGCCTGCCTCCCCAGGCCCCGTCCTTGAGCAGCCAAGAAGACAAGCATGCAGAGACATCCTTTCTGGAAACAGCCCAGAGCCAGAGTCTGGGAGGACTGGTCCTAATTAAAGGGTGACAGAGCCAGACAGAAAGCCCTCAACATGAGGGGAGCTGGAGCTCCTGGAAAACAAAGGATTCGCTCCGCAGCAGCCACCCCAGCAGTCCCACCTCCCCACACCCCCACCCAACCAGCTAGAGGGTGACCCCCCACACCCACCCCAGCACACCAGGACAGCTAAAGGGTGTCCCCCCACAGCCCCACCCCCCAGCACACCAGGCCAGCTAGAGGGTGACCCCCCACAGCCCCACCTGACCAACACACCAGGTCAGCTAGAGGGTGTCCCCCACCACACCCACCCCAGCACATCAGGCCAGCTAGAGGGTGTCCCCCCCACACCCACCCCAGAACAACAGGACAGCTAGAAGGTGACCCCCCACAGCCCTACCCCCCAGCACACCAGGCCAGCTAGAGGGTATCCCCCCACAACCCCCAGCACACCAGGTCAGCTAGAGGATGTCCCCCCACAGCCACCTGACCAGCAC
This sequence comes from Arctocebus calabarensis, assembly GCA_963573935.1. Classification (NCBI taxonomy): domain Eukaryota; kingdom Metazoa; phylum Chordata; class Mammalia; order Primates; family Lorisidae; genus Arctocebus; species Arctocebus calabarensis. Next base: position 18,283 of record CAUYON010132405.1, read on the forward strand.
ACCAGGTCAGCTAGAGGGTGTCCCCCCACAGCCCCACCCCCCAGTACACCAGACCAGCTAGAGGGTGACCCCCCCACACCCACC
>CAUYON010132407.1:0-12567 GCA_963573935.1 Arctocebus calabarensis
CACAAGATTTTAGCTTTGACCTTTGTGCTGATAATCACCAAAAATTACTCTCTATTTCTTATTCCTGTCTTAGCACCATGTTTGGAACTAATTAGGCTTTGAGTTACAGTTATTCTCTATGTATCTTCTGCAATCGTCCTATAATATAGGAAGTTAGTAATCACATTCTAAGAAGTTATGCTTCCTGGAAGTTAGTAATCACATTCTTAGTTTTTATTTTCTAGTATTTGGTCAAATACATATAATAAGTTTGTTAAGCAGAACTCAGTTTCATGAACAGTACGATATATTTTTTCAGTGTCAGGGTTTTATTACTCTATTGCCCAGGCTGGACTGCAGAGGTGCATTCATAGGTCACTGTAACCTCAAACTCATGGGCTCAAGTGATCCTCCCACCTCAGCCTCCTGAGTAGCTAGGACTATAGGAGCATACTGCCATACCTGGCTAATTTTTTATTTTTTATTTTTTTAGAGATGGGTCTTATTTTGTTGCCCAGGCTGGTCTTGACCTACAGATCTTAAGCAATCCTCTGGCTTTGGCCTCCCCAAATACCAGGATTATAGATGTGTGCCCTGGCACCTGGCAACAGTACTATATTTTGATTCACAGTACAGTTATCACAAATTTCTCATCTGCCCCTTCAAATGTGTCAGTAAAATATTTATGCATTTAGAATTATAATTTGTTACATACAAGTATTCTTAGAGTCTTTCTCATCGTAGGGGAGTTAATGGAAAAACATGATTTTATTTATTAAAATTAGTTTTATACCCAATTTTTTTTTTATTATACAGAAGGTACTCCTATTCTTCAGTGGTTAGAATTAAGGTTCTTCCTAAATGTACCAAATACCAGTTCAAATTAGAATTAGTCTTGCCATTTTAATTGATTCTATTACAACATCTACTCATTCTGTCATGTAGACTTAAAATTGTTGCCACAGTTAAGCTTAATAGTTAAAATAATGTTCATAAACCAAAAAGTGTTTGTGTTCCATGACCACCTCATAATGTTAACTCCATAAAGTATATTTGCTTCAATATTCATACTAACAATGTAGAATCTCGTGGCTTAAAATGTGCTAATACATAAAATGATTTAGATCTTCAGGACAGAGCTAAGTATCTATGATTCTAACAGTGGTTATACAACTTTCTGAAGAATTAAGCGAAAAATGTAGACACTTCTCACTATCCCTCAAGTGAACACCCTACAGGGGAAAGGTTCTTTCCCCAATAATAAGAAAAGGGGCCACTATTACTGGTCTCTCAGAGAATTGTAGCCTTCAGAGGAAAGAGTCAAAAAATACCTGGGCTGCAATATTTTGCCATAATGAAAAAAGATTATCTAAGCAATAAGAAATTTTTTTCCTCTAAAAGAAGCCAGAACCATAATCTGGAAACATATTTCCATGGAACAAGATGATCTGTGGTGAAAGGCTAAAATGAATAAGGCAAATTTGTTGCCAATTCATAGAAAAGTAATTTAAAGTTAACAATTTAAACTCTCTCAATTTTGTTGAAATTCTTGATTCCTGCTATTTACCTGCTATCAGACAAGAAAGAGATAAAAGAGTAATGTGGTGTTCTGTAAAGGACACTTTAATTTCTATATGCTTTGCTAACTGAATAATCTGGAAAATGACCAGTCTGAAGAATACACTGCAAAATCTCATTATAGACAAAGCTCAACTTACAGAATACATAATATAAGTTCTGGTTAACTTGGGTTACTCAATAAATGGGCATATTTTGATTTCATCAGAAAGTTAAAGATATGATTTTAAAAACATGGCTCAAAAATGTCTAATAAGGGGGAGGTGCCTGTGGCTCAGCTGGTAGGGCACTGGCCTCATATACCAAGGGTACTGAGTTCAAACCCAGCCCTGGCCAAACTGCAGCAACCAAAAAATAGCCGGGCATTGTGGCGGGCACCTGTAGTCCCAGTTACTCGGGAGGCTGAGGCAACAGAATTGCCTAAGCCAGGAGTTGGAGGTTGCTGTGAACTGTGACGCCACAGCACTCTACCAAGGACAATAAAGTGAGACTCTGCCTCTAAAAAAAAAGTCTAATAAGTTTGGGAGGAACACTGAGCCTAGAAATTTAAGTTCAGCCTGGGCAACACAGCAAGATCCCATCTCTTAAAAAAAAGTCTAGTAAGATAATATTGTGGTGTTTACATTACTAAGGGAAAAATTATAAAATAGCTTGTAAGAAGTATTTTACTTAAGTTAAAAAAAAGTAAGAAGGATAGAGATCAGACTTTAAAGGGATATATGTCAAAATTTAAAAGAAAGAAGGATATATATCAAACTTCAAACTGGGGGAAAATTTAAGGTCCTTTCACCTTTATATTTTCATTGCATCTTTATGAACCACAAAAACATTTCCATTTTGGAACCAATTAAAATGGCATAAGGTATTAGCTTCTATTTTATTTTCATTGAAATAAAAAGAAAGGCATTAAATCCATAATTTCTATAACAAAAGCTTTAACTTTACTGAAATAATTTTTAGTTTAAAAATACATACTTGTTTAGTATCAGCATCAATAAGATCAAAGAATGCTCGAACTGTAGTCAACTGCAATTGTTTACACCTAAAGAACAAAGTATTACAAATGAAACTTTTTAAAAACATATATTTTTCATCCAAGCATGCACAAGACTTTTTTTTTTTTGCAGTTTTTGGCCAGGGTTGGGTTTTGAACCCACCACCTCTGGTATATGGGGCTGGTGCCCTACTCCTTTGAGCCACAGGAGTCATTCCCAACAATGCTATTATTTAATGGAAAACCTGCATTTCTATTAATGCTGTAAACTCAAAAATAATTACCAATAATTTTATTATTAATAAAGAATAAATTGTTAACAATGACTTTTTTGTTTATAATATTTAATAAATGATCATTGTTATTTATAAACAATAAATTTATTGTTAAAAACAAAAATACAAATTTTAAAAGTTGAAACCTATAAAAAAATCAAATTAAATCTTCCTGGATGTTATGAAAGAACTGTCAGGGTTCTTCTGTCTTCCCTTCCTCACCTACCTTAGCTACAGACGTACACCTACCCCATCTATACATGCTTGAACTGTGTGGTCTTGCAGACACTGCTGCTTGCACAGTCAAAGAAAACTCAAAAGAGAATCTTTAAGCCAAAACATATATAGAGATAAATACTACAGTCTACCTATTTCTTGACCCAGACTCTTATTTTTAAATTTATATTAAGGATAATCTAATTCTTACTTGGTTTTCCACACGCTGCTCCCTAGAACAGTTACTACCACGCCATGTCCCTGAGTATGGCTGTTGGCCAGCAGTTCAGAAAGTCCTACACCAAGTGCGTTTGATTCTCCCCAACTAGGGCAAATTCTAAAACTTTGGGATTTGACATTAGCTTCATTTAAGACTGATGCTACTGGTTCTTCAGGAGATGATTTTCTAAGTTGTCAAGGGAACCTTGGTCAAACTGAGATAAGAACCAAAGTTAGAGTTCTAAGCAAATAAATCTTTCTCCAATAGCCTTATTCATGAATAAAGTTTAAAAAAGCTAACCAATTAATCACTGCATTGTTGTAAAAAGAGGACACAACAAACCATCAACATAAATTAGACAAGTATTAACTTACCACACAATAGAGAGGTGATCTGTTGAAACCCAGGTCTTAGGCACTGCTGAACTCTTAAAAAAAGAAAAAAAATTCAACGTTAAGAAAAGCACATTTATTATTCCCCAAGAGGTTTAAAATTCTTATAATCTAACATTCAGTTACTCATTAGTTTCACTGTTATGATGTGTAGACATTTAAAAATGATACATTCTCCTATAATCCCTAGCACTCTGGGAGGCCAAGGTGGGTGGATCACTTCAGCCGAAGAGTTCAAGACCAGCCTAAGCAAAAGTGATACCTTCTGTCTGTGCTAAAAACAGAAAAACCAGCTGGTGTTGTGGTGGGAACCTGTAGTCCCAGTTTCTGGGGAGGCTGAGGCAAGAGGATTGCTTCAGCCCAAGAGTTTAAGGCTGCTATGGCTAGGATACCTCGACACTCAATCCAGGGCACAGAGTCAGACCTTGTCTCAAAAAAATAAATTAATACATAAAATAAAAATGATACATTCTTAAAAAAAATGATCCATATGTGTTCAGATTTTCCTGCATAAAATAACATGATTCTCTCTAAATGCCATTACTGGTAAATCAGCTTAAATTGCCCTTTAAAAATTATTAAAACATCCACAGATTCTGTACTGAAGTTTACTAACTTCTTAACTATTCTTATGAGAGGCTGAGTTAAGATTCTTTAATAAATCGTAGTCTACACATAAGTTACAATAGCTATTTTGGTAATTTTAGGTTTGACTAAACTACCACTTAACAAATTATAAGATGTTACTTCTTCATCAGTGGTGTATACCTATATCTAGGAAGATTTTTCAAAATAAATATGCCTGATTACAACTCTGAAGCTACCAAATCAGACTCTCATAAAGGCTCAGGCTTACTATTCTGAAAAGATGATTAGATGATTAGAATGTGCAGTACTAGTTAGAGATATAAGCACAAAAGGCTCCTTAAAAACATACCTATTTGCATAAGGCTTCCTAATAATGACACAGCACCCTTTGCAACTAAAGACTCCTTTCCACACTAAGTAATGATCTTTTTGTGAATAGTATCTTACACACAATAGGGGCTCATTAAGTATATCTTATTTTATTTTTCATAGCCCCTCTCTCTGCACTGCCATCACCAGAACTGTCGAAAGAAAATGGAGACTGATAGCATAGACACAGGAAAATTTAGAGGCCTAAAATGCCTCTAATAAATGAACTAAAAAAGGGGGAGTAATCACAATGTCTAAGATATAATTATCACCCTTGTACTCTGTGAATAATAGGTCTTTGGGTTCCAGGTTCTGAAGTGGGAAGAATGCATAGCTTACTTGGTGAATTTATAAGCACTTGATGTATTCAGAAATTACTGCTGATGGCTTACTAAAACTTGGATTATTATAGTAATTAAGCTAACCCAAACAATTATAGTCTCTAACTTAAATGATTTCTCTAGTCCCAATGGATGTAAATGTCATTTAAGTGTTCTTTTTAAAGTCTTTTTCTTTTTTTTTTGGCAGTTTTTGGCCGGGGTTGGGCTTGAACTTGCCATCTCCAGTCTATGGGGCTGGTGCCCTACTCCCTGAGCCACAGGCACTGCTCAAAATTTATCACTTCTTAATAATTGTGTTTGAAAAGTAAATATACATGTAGATATATGAAAGACTATAAGACTATCAGGAGGATAAAAAAAATAAAACTCAGTTTATTTAACAGCCAGCTTTGAGAGCATTACATAGTAAAATATTTTCCTCAGAGTTACAGAAATCAGTAATACAAGCTTTCTTGAAAGCAACACATTAGATGGATTAGAAAAAATAGAGAAATAATGCATACACAGAAGATTAAAAAGATCAAAGTTCTTAAAAAAATAAGCTTCAAGATGTGGTATTAATACAGTATCATGCTACAGACAAAGTCTAGGAAATAAGTTATATCTAAGTTTATATGACTAAATTATCTCTGTGAACTAAAGAGTTGACATTTAGCTTTTTAAGGAGTTCCAGCAAATACCTGCCCAAAATATTTAACACCAAATAACAAGATCCATACCACCAATAATGAAGGTTAATAGATTTATTGATTTAGTTCCAAAGCTATTCTGGATATATCTCAATTCCTCCAGTTATAAAAAAAATGGTAGGTGAATAGCTTCATAATTTTTGTTCTATGTATGGTAAGTATTCAGTAAATACCTATTTAATAAATGAACAGCAATCTAAGGTAGGGTAACAGTAGATGAGATGAACAAAGGAGTATTTATAACTATGAAACAGTGACTTTCTAGATCTTCTAAAAAGCAAAAGGAATGGGCATACCACATTCTATGGATTTTCTCTTCAGAAAGTAAGCTATATGTGGAGATGATGTATGTACTGGGTTAAGAAGATACTAACTGAAGACTTCAAGGTTAAATATACAAAAAAGAAGTCCTAAAAGGAAACTTGAACTCACTTTACATAGGTTATGTATCCCAGTTAAAGACCAAATACTTGATGTCCTAGCAGGGAAGAATAAATAGCAAATTAATCAATCAGGGTTCTATTTATACTAACACTATCAAAGCTAATAATTTTAAAATTGGTAAACCTTCAACTAAGCTTAGCATTCAAGACTATGTGATATGTTTGATATTTTACTACTATTACATACAGTATAACACTCAGATGTAACTTGATTCCCTTAGACTTCATACTTCCTTACATTTGTAACTCTATTTGATGGATAGGCTCTTATTTTGGACAAGAAACAATTATTCCTCAAATAAAGAGTTATTTTCACAAAGTTTCTAAGGTCCTTTTTAAGGCCCATGGACATACGCATCCACGAATCTGCCCTCATTTATTCATAGTCTCATTCTCTCTCTCTCTCACACTCTTACTCCCATACACACAAGGTACAACAGTCCTAAACCACCAACTCAGCAGTCATTATCAGGATTTCTTCTTTCTTCTTCCACTGTGCCTATTATATTACTACTTCAGTAGAATCTTAAAAAAGATTACCACAACAGATAAGGCACTGGTATGATGGCTTAATTTTGGTAGAAAAGTCAATCCTGAACGAACTTGGTAATCCCGGAATCCTCCAGCCACAGAAAGTGTGGTTAAATTTATGTGTTGAGCATTTAAAATCCAATAGCTGTTTACAGTCATATAAAAATCTGATAGGGAATAAAAAAAGAGATGTTAAAAAGGAGTAGTCATTCCCTGTAACAATATCTATACAGAAATACTAATAATTTAAATTTCTGCTTAACTCATATGCTTTACAAACTGTTATTACAGTTTACATTTCTCTATTTTGAGTAAAATCAGTATGTTTACACATTCCTGCTTCCCATTAAAGTATAAATACTAAGAACTACTAAAATTATCAATAAAGAAAAAAGCTATCAAAATCTTACTAGCTCTGACAAGTCCATAGGCAAACGTATTTCTACATCTCGCAGGACAATGCTTGTGAGTCACACAGTATAGCAAGGGGAAAAAAACTCTAAAATTCTTCCAGAGGGAGGGATTTACTATGCCAAAGAGTGGTAGACATTTGTGGTATTGGTTTCATGCTATATGTATATGTTGAAATCTGTCAAATCATACAATATGCGCAAGTTTTTGTGTATCAATTACACTTAATAAAGTAGTTTAACCAAAATAGCTATACACCCTTCTCATCACGGCAGTGTCCCTGCAAACAAGGGCTTAGAAATTTTCTACTGTAACCAATCACACTCACACGAAGTACTGTTTAAATTTTTACAATACAATCAGAACAACACCCATTGATATTAGTGTTAGGACTATGCCACTATGGAAAACACATTTAGTGTTTCTACACATTTAGTATAAGAAGTAGTCCAAAGGGAAGAATTTGCTAACAATTTTCACTTTGTTTATGGAAGTGAGAAAATTTTAGCATCAAGGCCAGGAGAGGGAAGTTCTCATTTCTTTTTTTGATTATCAAAACTTGACCAAGTGCAGTGGCTCATGCCTGTAAGCCCAGCACTTTGGGAGATGAAGGCAGGAGGACTGCTTGAGCTCAGGAGTTTAAGATCATTCTGAGCAACATATCAAATTCCTATCTCTACAAAAAAAATAGAAAAATTAGTCAGGTGTGGTGGCATGCATCTGTGGCTGTGGCAAGAGGATCACTTGAGCCAATGGATTCCAGTACCCTAGCCTGAGCAATAGAGTGAGACCTTATCTTAAAAAGAAAACAAAATACATCTTTATTCTGGCATTTGATCCCATTCAGGTCTTCAAACATTTGGTGTAGCAAGCTTCTCTAATTAAAGATCTGAGCAATATTTACGTATACTGCACCAAGCCAATCCAATCATAGTATCTGGAAGGCCTGGCCTTTGATTACCAATGTAGTATACAAGCCATATGCCTAAATACTTAAAAGTCAAAAATCCAGCTAACAAATTGTTAAATATATTTTCCCTCACTATCTTGACAAATGTTATCACTTTAATAATCTGGAAGAATTCTCAGACACCTCAGAGCTGAACACTGAGTTTTTGTGGCACACGAAGAGCAGATTCCTGGGTCTTTACTATTTAATCCTCCTTCTCTTCTCAACCCAATTGTATCCTGTATCACAAGGGTCTCATGTGCATATCCAAACTCTGTCTGCACTTCCTGAAGACCACTTAGCTATAATTCAAGTTTAGGATTATACATACCCGCTCTGAGGAGGACAAAGCCATGTAAGAGACCCACATAGGCCCTGGAAGTAGGCCTGGGGTATTTGGGCAAGAAAAGTGTGCAGGCCTGTTTGTTACCTGGATCATGGTCAAGAAAGTAAAGGCATGAGCTCTAAGTGGGGAAACTTAGTCTGTATACTTCTTATGGTATAGGGAAGGATAGGTCCAGGGCAGGGCCTCAAAGAATTTATTAAAATCTATTTAGGTCATTTTATTTATTGATTTTTTATTTCTTTTGAGACAAAGTCTAACTTTGATGCCTTTCATAGAATGTCCTAGCATCATAGCTCACAGCAACCTCAAACTCTTAGGCTCAAGCGATGCCTTCAACCTCCTGTGTAGGTAGGACTACAGGCACCTGTCACAATGCCTAGCTATTTTTTTTCTTAGAGACAAGATCTTTTGAACCCATGAGCTCAGGCAATCTACCTGCCTTGACCTCCCAGAATGCTAGGATTACAAGCATGAGCCATCACGCCAGGCCTTAGATCATTTTAATTTAATTTACACGCCTCATTTATATATACCATACAAATGCAATAATACAAAGAGTTCTCAATTGTTATGATAAGTACTATGACTTTTAGCCTTTGATTTTTTTTCTAAACCTATGGTCATTTTGATTACAAGTATTACAACAGATTCAAACAACTTTAATAGTAAAATTAAAACTGTTTGCTATTAAAAGATTTCTACAGGCAAACTTTTAAATGTAAAGTCAAAGCCAAATCTCCTAACAAGTACTGTTGTGACAGATACCTCTAACAAATAAATTATGCCTTGGTAATGTTGTTAAGATGGGCACTTTAGAAACTACTTCAGTTTGGAGTCAATGAAGGATATTTCTCACTTAACTAGAAACAAAGTTCTCATCAAAATGAAGATAATGCAAATTTTGATGGGAAGTTGTAAATTTACTGATCAAGAAGAAAAATTCTTTCTCAAGATTTTCTTCAATTCATATAATATTCCTATAAGCAATGAAGATAATCTTTGACTTTAACAAAAGTTTAGACAGTAGGCAGTTAATTCATATTCTGTGACATTATCACTATTTAGATATTATCAATCATAAACTTTGATGTTTCATTCAAAATTTCCTGAAATATTATAGTATTATTCATAGTTTTATTTCCTATGCTATAATAATGCAGGTCAATTAAGAAGCAGTACAGCAAGCAAAGGTTAAGAGCACAGGCCCAGGAACAAGTTTGTCAGGGTCAAATACTGGCTCAACTACTTTGTCAAGAATTTCATCTTGCCCTCTTTTTCAAGCCATAAACAAGAGAATAATGGTACCAACTTCACATGACTATAGTGAAGATTAAGGGTGGTAATACATCATGTGAAATTGTTTAATATTGCCCCAAATATAATAAAACCTCAATAAATATTAGCAATTCTACCTCATCAAGTATTAGCATACCTACTTATTTAAAAACAAGACACTGCTATTGTACTTAAATACTACTCTATTCCAAATAGGTTTTAAAAAAGAAGTTTAGACACATCTTAAGAACTAGGGAATCAGACTGGGCATGGTAGCTCATTATGGGAGGCCCAGGCACGTAGATTGCCTAAGCTCGTGGGTTAAAGACCAGCCTGAGCAAGAGCAAGACCCTGTCTCCAAAAACAGCAAGGCATTGTGGCAGGCGCCTGTAGTCCCAGCTACTAGGGAGGCTGAGGCAAGAGGATCGCTTGAGCCCAGGAGTTCGAGGTTGCTGTGAACTATGATGCCATATCACTCAACTGCAGGGCAACAGAGTGAGAATTGGTCTCAAAAAATAAATAAATAAATAACAAAGAAACAGGGATTAATCCTTGAGAATAATTAAACTGAAACTACTATCTAGGGATTATAAAATGCATGTCAACTACGTTAAGATGCTACAACAGAAAAAACTAACAATAGTTTCAATTATAACCCTAAGGTGAAATACATAAACAGGGATGCTCAAAATTGGAAGTGCTGATTTGCAGTTGAGCTCCTTCACACATGGATAAATATGTACCATATCTTGAATATGTTATCTTGAACATCAATAGGAGGTCAGTCAGTGTTTATGTAACAGTACTCACCTGTAATGAAACGGTCTATTGGTATCACAGGAGCAACATGAGGTGTGGCTTGTGTAATTAGAAGATTTATCAAATCTTGTTTAAAATTTTTCAGTGTAAGCAATGCTCTTGCAACAAGGCCTCCCATAGAATGACCAATTATTGCCACACTTTTTGGAGCAAATTCTTGACCCTATTAAAACAAATCACCATGGCATAATTAGTCTTGGTACCATAATAAAAATAGTAAATATTCCCTTCTGTATATAAGTAAGTTTATAGAAAAAAGATAATTATTTATACAACCTCCCATCATAAGGTATATAAATATATTCTTATACAGTTTAAATTAGTGTATACATACTATTTTGTTCTGCCAAATATTTTTATATGTATACCTTGGTTTCCTAAGCCCAAATTGGAATATTGCTCTAATAAATCATGCTTGTACCTTTTGTTATGCTGAATGAAATCTGAGGAGTAATATTTGGTATATACCAGAATATTAGGTTTTACAAGATATAAGAAATCAGATCATTCATCTGAAACTAAAAATATCACAAAAAAAGCCAAGACAATTATAACTGCCATAGCAATATGCTACCTTATTATATTGGTATCTCCTATTTTATCTAATTATTTTCCTATTATGCATATAGGTGTAAAAATAAACCACCATTCCGAACATTTATTCACTGAGAATGACGTATTTCATTTTTAAAATAAGTATTGCTTTTCCAAAAATCTTTGTCTTCACTAGCAGCCTCAGTTCCACTGTCAACCTTTTGCTCATCACCCCACACACTGATCCTTCACATGTGCCCTCTCTCCTATGAATAAACTAGATGGAGAAAGAATAAACACAGTAAGCCTGAGACTGCTATCCTTAGAATGGACTGCAGGCAAAGCCAGCTCATGGCTGAAGTATGAAACCTTATATTTTTGGGGGGTGGGGGGGCAATTCCCACCATTCTGTAAATTAGTGTTTTTAAAACTTTTTTTTAATCACACAGCACACTTGAACCTATGGGTAAAGTTTGTGGCATACTTAAATTATATTAATAAAAAAAAAAGAGTAAAAAAAAGTGTACTTTGAACTTCTTTCAAAAGTAATTTAATTAATATCTTTAAAAATCTTTGAGGGACACTTATCTCCTCACAGTACATCAGTGTGCTTCATATGGCACACCAGTTGAAAACCACTGCTATAAATGATAAGAATGGCTCACCATACCTAAACTGTTAGGGTAAATGTTACGCTTTATGCTGAATGCCTCTGTCCTTCCGGCTGGAATTTTGGTACATCCTCTGGACACAGGATGTCTACATGATAACCCTCTAATAAAAACCTTGAGCATTAAGTATAATGAGTTCCCCTCCTAGACAATAGTTAACACAAGTCACAATTTGTTAGTGTAGGAATTAAGTGAATCCTGTGTGACACCCCTGTGAGATGATTTCTGGAAGCCTGTAACTAGATTCCTCTAGATTTCATCCATGTACCTTTTCCCTTTGCTGATTTTGCTTTCTTTCCTTTCACTGTAATAAATCATAACCATGAGTACAACTATATGCTGACTCTGTGAATCCTCCTGGCAAATCATCAAACCTGTAGATAGTCTTGGAGATCACTGGCATAGACCTAATCTTACCAAAAGCCAACCTCTACAATTAGGCTCTGAAACCTATCCACTTTGGCCTTCTTGAGTACATAATTCCAGAAATTCTTCCCATTTTTTTCATGTATCATTGTAATTCACTCTATATAAGATTATTTACATTCGTGTATAAGTGTACTATTATTCTCCATTAAAAAAGATAAACACATGGGTGGCGCCTGTGGCTCATTGAGTAGGGCGCCAGCCCCATATACTGAAGGTGGCGGGTTCAAACCCAACCTCGGCCGAACTGCAAAACAGAAAAATAGCCGGGCGTTGTGGCAGCGCCTGTAGTCCCAGCTACTCGGGAGGCTGAGGCAAGAGAATCGCCTACACCCAGGAGTTGGAGGTTGCTGTGAGCTATGTGACGCCACAGCACTCTACGGAGGGGGATAAAGTGAGACTCTGTCTCTCCAAAAAAAAAAAAAAAAAAAAAAAAAAAATATATATAAATATATATAAAAACACAAGCATAAAATCTCAGTAATTGGGAGGCTGAGGTAGGTGGATTTCCTAAGCTAACA